>APFE030097704.1:0-44769 GCA_000404065.3 Pinus taeda
ATCAACATTGTTAGTGAAATCTTCAAAAAAGTCTTTTCTATGAGTCATGTGACAGGTTGCTCCTGAATCAAGCAGCCAATCATTTTTCCAGGAAGCAAGTGAAGTGTTAAACAAATCTTCATTCACTCCAATGTTACATTGTGCCTCAATATAGTGAGTGGATTCGGGTGCTTTACCTTTGTCTGTATCATCAGTTTTACCTTTTTTTTGGTTTCTTCTCTGCTCAATTTTGTCCCATGGTAGCTTGCATGTAGAGGCATCATGTGATCCATTTCTTTTGCAGCGAATACAATGTAAATCTGCCTTTATCCTTGAGAATGTCTGCCCCCCCTGCCTCTGAAATATCTTCCTCTCCCTCTTCGTCCACCTCTTCCTCTTGTAGAATCTTGAGCAGGATACTTTTCTTTATGAGCAAGGCACACAGTCTCTTCAGAAGATTCAGGGTTGTCTTCTTTCCAAAGGCTTTTTCTCTTTCAGCAAACTTTTCACAAGAGAGTCAAAGGTTATATCCTTGAGATTTCCATTTTCTTGCAAAGACTCAAGATAATTAGAGTATGTAGGATACAGTGCCTTGAGAAAAGCAATAAGAGAGATATCTAGCTCAACTTTAGTGGATTTGATATCATGCATTATAGATTTTATTTGAGATGCAAGAGTAAGAGGATCATTATTTTGCAGTTCAAGAGTGAAGAGTTTAATCATAAGTTGGACAACTTCAAGTGCAGAATGTGAGTCATAGAGCTCTTTCAGCTTTTGTAAAGCTTCAAAGGCAGTTGAATATGTTGAAATGTGGCGACTCACCTCCTTATTTATAGATGCTGAGATTAATGCATATGCTTTGTTGTTCTTGTTTTCCCAGATGGCGAGCTCTTTGTCTGATGTAGGATTTTCTGGGTCACTGTCTCCTTCTCCGACACACACTCCTTTCCACAGCTCATTGAAAATGAGGGTGTGTTGTACCATCCGGGACCAGTCAGGATAGTTCTCCTTGCCAGTGAGAACTATTCCTATGATAGAGATGATTGAATGCATTCTGTAAAAGATTACTTCTGCTGATATAAAAAACTTTTGCTGATAGACTAATACTTCTGATGGCAAAAAAAATTCTCTTATGAAAAAAAACTTCTGCTGCTATATAGTCAAATTTTCTGCTGCTATCCTCGGCATCTAAAAGTATGATGGACTTCAATCAAACAGCGTTTCAATCACCATTTAAATATATCTCTTTATATGTCAGACAACATTTCAATGTTAAACAATGTTTCAAATATATCTCAGCGTTTCAAATAAATATCTGCTCATAACAGTGACATATCATAGCATGTGTGTTTCTTAAAACTGTGCTATCAATATATCAATCAGCGTTTAAAATATCAGCTTACATCACCATGTGCGTTTCACAGGCATTCTCATAGCATGTGCGGTTCACCATGTGCGTTTCTTCAAACAACAGTTAGAGACATTCTCAGACAGCGTTTCATATATATTGCAATGAACACCATGAAGGACAGCGTTACTAAAGCATTACAATCAACAATTTTGAAAACTGCGTATTCAACAATAGTACATATGGATGCCCGTGGACACACACCATCGTTTCAAAGAAGGGAAATTTTAAAGATAAATAGTGTCGTTGGATTTAAAGAAGAGATGCTACTCAATCGTGCTTCTGTAAAAGCTCCTCCCGCGAGTCGAACCCAGGTCAGGTCAAAGATATCCTGCTTAATCAGTGCTTGATATTTACATATGCACAAACTGAAGGTCCCACCGGGAACCAAACCAAGGTGGCTGGATTCAAAGAAAGGCACCGGGAATCGAACAAAGAAAGGCACCGGGATTCAAAGAAAGGAAATTTTAAAGATTATTAGCCTTGAATGGGTTGCTCATCCCGTGCTATACACTCATATAAGGACAAAGAGTGACAGGTTCTACCGGGAGTCGAACCACCATTCTACCGTTCTACCCCGAGGGCATTCGCAGGCCTATGTAATAAGCCATTAGAAAGAGCTCAAATGAGCAGCCAAGTGCTAAGCACCAAGCCGACGAGGAGAGGTGAGCTTAGTGTGCACGACACGTCCCATGATTTATTCAACTTCTCTCGGCCAGATTCGAAGCTATACCATAACCTACGACTTTCAAGAATCATACCAGATGGAACAACTCATGTTGCAGCCAAGAACGCCGAGTCATGAACCCCGCATCTTCATGGTAACTACTTATTTGTGTAATTAAAAATAAATTGCAGATATCAAACTCAACAGCGTTTTCCTTTAGATATATATTAGCTCAATACAACAACGTTACCTTCAGGCACCCATTTCTCTCAGACAGCGTGCGTTTCACTTCAGGAAGCGTGCGTTTCACTCAGATGTTTGGTATGCAGCTTCAGGCAGGCAGGCGTTTCCTTCAGGTGTGGGGCAGAGGAGCAGAAGGCAGGCAGTGGACAGGAGTTACAAAGCAAGGTTAAAAAAAGAACCTGGGACCTGTGCTCTGATACCATGTCAGGCTAGGAGTAACTCCAGAAAATTGATTCGTTTATTCATTTAGCCAGCTATCTATTATATACATGAATGTGATTGTTCAGTTCATCTTCTCGATGACTTTTCACATTCAAATCCCCCAATCACTGAAGATTAGGTGTCAACAAAATCCATAATTCACATGACTATGCAAAAACAATGTAAGAGATAATAACCAGATAAACAACTACACCAAAAACAATAGCAACAACAAAAACAAAAAGAAAAAATAACAAAAGAATCAGTAAACACAAAATCAAACTCTCTGTAGCCATCCCCAACAACCTAAGTTCTGCTCTGCATCCATGGCCAATCAAGGACATGTCACAACACCCAACTCTACTTTGCAACGATAGCCAACCAACCAACTTCTTCTCTACATTTGTGGCCAATCGAGGATCACATCACCCAACCTTGCTTTGGGCTGCATCCAATGCTCCTCTAGTGCCAAGCCCTTCATCCAAGCTTAGGTCAATGACATTTAATAAAAAGTGGACAATTATATATTTGTGGTTTATTTTGATTTTCTTGATTTTATGGGTTTTTTAATCTATATAACTACTAAAATTGTTTGAATTGAATTTAGTATAAACTGAGCTCTTAAAGTGCCATCATGACTTAAAAGCAATACAACACTTAATATAATTCTAAGAAAGATACAACCCTATTCACTTACGGCCAAAACAAAGCACATGATTTATTCCCTTAAATAATTTAAAAATATATCTGGTAGAAATAAATTATGGTAATTGATATCATTGAAAAGTATTTTGAATCATCTTTAACCCATATTAAAATTATATATAGAATAGGTATTTCTCATAATAACCCATACTTATTATTAACCAAGTTTTAATACGACCATTTGTATTGGGATTAGATTAAAATAAAACACATAATTTAGTTCTAAGAGATTTATTAACTATAAGACTTATAATATTATATTATATATTATATATATATATATTGTTAAAAGAAATTATGGTATATTTAACGTATTTTTCATGCTTTTATGCATTAAAATTAGATCCAAGGGATTTTCTGATATTACCATATGAATATTAATTAAATTTTGTACATAATTATTAACTAAATTTTATTTATTTCCTTGGAAAATATTAGCTTGAATTTATAATTATGACATATTAATTTACTTAAGAAATATGTAAAATTAAATATATGTAATTTTTTTATATAAAAGCGGATTATTTAATTTTATCACAAATATTTTTTAGTTTCTATGCTTGATAACTTAAAAATGACAGTAGTTTTATTTCCATGCTTGATAACTAAAAAATGAGAGTAGACTTTTTTATGTGGGCAACCAAATTCAAGCAAAGAAAACATGGATTGATGTAGTTGATCTGGATTGTTCACCTTTTGCCACAAAAATGACAAAACATGTCTGATTTAAATTTTCAAAGGGTAAAACCACAACAAAAAACATTGATTGTGACCATTTTGGAATATATTTTGGTGTACGAGTACCTTACCCCATGCTTAGGCCAACTATCATAGAAGTTCCAAAATACCAACACTCAAAGTTCAATGTGGCACTATTTTTGATGTCTAAGAATTGGGGTGAAGGGAATTGTATAATAGAAAATATTGAGGGGGTTGCATTGGGTCATAGATTTCACTTTAGATATATTAAAGTTATGATGATATTATAAGGTTCCCATGAACTCCCAAGAAGAGCACTTGTCCCCAAGCAAGGGCCACGATTTATCCAACAACATTGATGGTACTAAAGGGATCCTTAAGGTATCTTTTGAAGGAAGTTTCTCTTTAAGATTTTGAGCATCGAGAAAATAATCTAACTTGGGGAAGGAATTGATGCCATGATTGAGAATTTTGAAGGTCTAGATTCTTACATCTCAGTTGTAGGGAAGATTGCAACAACATTTTGAAAATTTAATAGCTTGGGATGGATGTGCACTAATACACCTACTTCAATAGATTCACTTTGACTTGTTGTAATTCATTATATAAAGGAACACTTTTCTTATTAGAGTAAGCTATAACTTCCTAAAGAAGTTAAGAGTAGTATTTTTATGTTTTGAGTATTCTCTATATTCAATTGAACAATTTATGTCTTCTCACTTTTGAAGACTATTTAGTATAGACCAATCCAATTAGTGTCAGTTCAACTTTTTGATTAAATCTAAGGAAATAACAGAAGTGGAAAAGTCCATTTGAAGTATAGGAAAGGCATCTATATATTTATATTTTATTTTTTTCATAAAATATCACACACACACACACACGAAACTACTTACACGTTATATAATTATGTAACATAAATTATATAAATTAAATTAAACCATACATACCTTCTAATTAGCTTATGCCTTCATCCACTACAATTGTACACTTGTGAATCTACATTAGATGGATTGTTTGGGTTTGCCTTAATTTCTTTATTCATTGAGCTCAACAAAAACAAAATAAAAATATCTAACACGAAATATTAGAAAAACATAAAAAACTCATAATAACTCTTAACCTTAACCTTAGACACTAAAATCTCTTGAAATAGAGAAGTAAATACATCCTATGTAAAAATAAAATATCTTGAACTATAAATACATGAGGAAGGAAGGAGGAGAACAATTGTATTTCATGTGAGCAGGATGACAAGGGTTTTGCGCCAAAGAGGACTCACAGTCTACTTGAGTTTTGCACCAAAAGAGGATTCACACTCTACCTGGGTTTTGCACCAAAAGAGGGCTCACACTCTACGCTCTTCCCCTCTTACAAAAGAAACGTTCCTTTACCTAATTACCTTTAGATTTAAAAAGATACACCTAGCATAATAATATAGAAGAATAGGAGTTGAATTAATAAAAGATAACACCTACTTCACCTTCCATTGCCCCCATCACACTTGCAAAAACAAGTACCAAAAATCTCTATAACAATATGAAAGTGGTAAAGAGACTGTAACATGTGAAATCTTCATCAGTTGACTTGTTTGGGTTGAACTTCACCTTATCCTACCCCACTCTGCACCTATAGAAATAAATACCAAAAAATGTCTTTAAAAATATTAATGAGATTGTAACATACTATAAAATATATTAAAGAGAGACCAAAAACCCTAAATAGGTAAGGGGTAAGGAGATTAATGGTTCTTGAAATGAGGAAGACACCTATTTTACCTTGACTGTCCTTGCCTTTCCTTGCCCCCACTGCACTTGTGTTATCTTCATGAGTTACTTGCTCAGGCTAAACTTCACCTTCCCCTGCTTCCATTTCACTTGTAAAAACAAGTACCAAAAATATCTTTAAAAAATATGAAAGAGCTAAAGAGACTATAACATGTAAAATCTTCATCATCTAACATGTTTGGGCTGAAATTCACCTTCCCCTACCTACACCGCACCAGTAAAAACAAAAACCAACAATCTCATTTAAAATATTAAAGAAACTTGTAACATATTACAAAATGAAAATATAAGAGACCAAAAACCTAAATGATAAGAAAAAGGGAGATTAATGGTTTCTGAAATGAGACTTATATGATCTTTAAAACAAAAGAATTTTTACCTTCTCTTCCCCTCTCACACAAAGATTCAATAGATTTTTCGCCTTCCTTATTTTAAATTTTAAAACAAAACATTTCATAATTTGTATCCAAAAATAAAATAAATAAAACCAACCATACCTTTCTAAGCCTTCTCCTATGTCCATTGTATACGTGAAATACATGAATTTTGAGTGACTTTAACTTCTCCGCTACCAAAATTATGAAGCATGAAAGAAAGGATGGAAAACAAGTTACTAAGTCCACAATTCACATGGCCATGCAAAAAAATGCAAAAGATAACAACCAAATAAAAAATTACACTAAAAAGAAAGCTAAAATAATAAATAAAAAAAAACACAAGAAACACAAAATCAAACTCTCTGCCCCCTCCCCAACCACGCTCTGCGCCCATGGTCATCACAAAACCCAACTTTACTCTGCAACCATAACCAACCAATGAACTTCTGCTCCGCGTCCATGGCCAATCGAGGATCACATCAACCAAACTGCTATGTGCTTGCATCTAGTGCTCCTTTGGTTAGGTATTTCTCCTAATAACCTATAATTAGTATTAGCCAAGTTTTAGTATGACACATTGCATTGGGCTTAGATTAAAATAAATACATAATTAGTTCTAAGAGAGATACTAAATCTAATATAAATATTTTCATTAGCCAAGTTTTAGTATGACCCATTAAACACATAATTAGTTCTAAGAGAGATACTAAATCTAATATAAATATTTTCAAAGATACATCCTGGGAAAATAAATAAATTATGGTATGTTATGAAGTATTTTTGATTGTTTTTAATACTCATAAATCAAAACCAATAGATATTTCTTATAATACCACATAAATATTAACTAAAATGTGTATATATTATTAACTAAATATTATTTATTTCCTTGAAAATATTACTTTGATATTATGATTATGACGTATTAATTTATTTAAGAAATATAAAATTAAAATGGTATAAATTAGATTCATTAAATGTTTCTTGTAATACCATATAAATATTAACTAACTATAAATTTTGTAAATAAGTATTGTCTAAATTTTATTTATTTCCTTGAAAAATATTAATTTGAATTTATAATTATGACATATTAATTTATTTAATAATATGTAAAATTAAATTTACATAAAAGTTGTTTATATAAAAGTGGAATGATCTACTTTATAATAAAAATATGTTTTAGTTTCCAATAAATAATTTATTATTTTTCTTGAAAAATATTAGTTTGATTTATAATTATGCATATTAATTTATTTAATAAATATGTAAAATTAAAATTATACAAAATTGTTTATATAGAAGTGAAATGATTTAATTTTATAATAATTTTTTTTAGTTTCCATGCTTGATAATTAAAAAATGAGAGTAGTCTTGTTTATGTGGGCAATCAAATTCAAGCAAAGAAAACAGGGATTCATTAACATGGAATGATGTAGTTGATCTAGATTGTTTACCTCTCGTTACCAAAGTGAAAAAACATGTCATAATTAAATGTTCAAAGGGTAAAACCACAACAAAAAACATTGATTTTGACAATTTTGGAAGATATTTTGGATGTACGAGTATGTTACCCCATGATTGGGCCAACTATCATAGAAGTTCCAAAATACCAATGCTCAGAGTTCAATGTGGAACTATTTTTGATGATGACTAAGCATAGGGGTATAGGGATTTGTACAATAGAAAATATTGAGGGGATTACATTGGGTCATAGATTTCACTTTAGATATATTGAAGTTATGATGAGATTTTTAGGGTTCTCATGTTGAGAAATATAGGGGCAACAACATAGGATGATTTCTCTTGCTTGATAACTGTTTGTGAAGTATTTTTACTACAATTAATTAGCTTCTTCTTCTTTAGTTTATTATTAGTGTTTTCTTCATCAAACAACTGCCAAATCACAAATTACAATAAGACAAAGGACATAAGATATATGTGATCAACCAGGGCCAAAACCTCTCCAACTTTGAGAGTAAAACCTACAAGAATTTTTCTTCTTATAGAATCTTCAATTGACGAATTCCACGACCTAGACCCTTGACCAAGACCCCCCAAGACCAAGTCAACATTGCTTCTTTTATCAAATAAATTTAGCTGCTCTTTGCTTGTCTTTGACATTGACCTTCCAACACCTTAACTACAACTTTGACCTATCTTTCTATAATTTCGGCTTGAATGCAACCTTTTCACTTCTTGGCTCTTGTTTTAGAAACCCTATGCCAAACGTGAGAGATGATGAGGGAACAATAAATGGATTCTATCTTTCGCTTGACTTGGATTCTTCTATTTGTGAATTTAGCTAGAAAAATGATTTATTCTTGAATTATATCTAAGTTTCTTTCAATTTCTACTACACATACTGTAGAAACCCTAGTTGCAGTCGCAAGTGTGAGTTGAGGGACCCAAAAACAATGCTTGAAGACTTCAATCTTATCCTTATTTTACTCGCTTCTTAAGGGGCTTCCTTTATCCCTTTATTCACACTTCTTTTTTTGATATTGATGCTTGATTGATGCCCTTTGGAATGAGGCTAAATGCTTCTATATATAGGCTTCCTTGGCAGCCCTAATAGGCCGACATGTCCTTCTAGATAGGCTAACTACTCCTTTTGAAGGCCAACTTCTTGTTTGCACTTGTGATGAGGTCTTGGAGGATCTTTTGACTCTAACATTAAATTCCTTTACAATATGTAACATGCCCCAAATTGGTCTTTCATACATGATAACGAATTTAGTGATTTGCAGACTCAATGACAATCCATAAAAGCTCACAATGGGAGCTTGACCTAGAAATAAATTTCCTTGAGTATGAAACCCATGCTTCAAGATAAAAAATAATAAATTTATTTTTCTCATTACATCAAATACATAAAATCATGATTACATATGTCATTATGAAGACCAAACCTAGTTACATATTTCAACACTCCCTCTTAACTAGGGAGGTATTCATAATCCATACAATGTACTTGGACATTCTCAATCTGAAGAATTCTCATAAAGAGAGTCAGATTGGTAACCCATATGTTTAGCATCATATTATCCAACATTGTCATATACAAAGGCCTTGACTAACAACTCTATCTCTCCACAAGATCGGAGCATAATGCTGGCGAGACCAATGATTTATAAATACATTCATCATTATCTCTCAAGGAACATACCCCACTCGAGTTTTCACAGGGTATTTCCTTCCAGGAATACTCATATCTTGGATTCCCAATCCTCAAATAATATTGGTCCTCTATGGCTACCCTTATCTTGGATGCCTCACCACATCCTCAAAGAGTATTGGATGCCATATTCTTAACCAATCCTCCATTATTTCTTTCGAAGCTGAAGACAAAAATGATGTGTCTATCTCTCCCTCTCAACTAGGGAGGATATACCCATTCCTATGAACGAATTTACCCAAGCTCCCTCTTAACCAGAGACTTGATTGAGCTCCCTCTTAACTAGAGACTTGAATCCAGTAGGTGTTTCCTTCTAGGTGGAGATCATGGGACTATCAACTGCTTGTAGGGATCCCTCTTTCGATGTCATGAATTTCATTTTTAACATTATGGAGCCTTCATATTTTGGGACTTCTTAGTAGGGAACCGACCATCCATCACTTTCATTCATGAATCATGTCACTCATGTCATAATTTATTTCATTGGAAAGTGATCTACTAGTCCATTTCTATATTTCCTTCATACAACTACCTTTTCCACATCATGTTTCCTTCAGGATATTTCATCCCACCATATGAGTACTAGTTGTATGTGAAATCCACAACTATCTTTCAATAATCCTATATTAGCCCATCCAGATATTGTTCAAAAATAAAAAAATGAACATCAATCAAAATTACCTTAGTGATGGTCTTTTCATCATGACATCTTCTTGTTGCATTATGAACATCTTGCATACATATTGACACATCTCCAAGATATTTAATGTCAAGGGTCTCATTTCTTTCTAGACTTTATCAAAGTCTTCATACCTTTTTCGTGAAGATGTCATGGACAATTCTCCTAGTCATTGGATGTTAATTTCTTTTCTATGTTTAAGTAGTTGCATCTTTCATGATCTTTTCTTCTTTTCTTCACATATTTTTCCACATGAACTTCTATCCATAGTTCCTTCATTTTTTTTCAGACACATCATATTCCATATGAGGACGTATTATGTTGATTTCATCTAGTCAATATGTGAACCATGCCTTCATGTATCTTTCCAAAGGAGGAGATATTTTCTTTGATCATACTCATGAAATAAAGAATTTACCCATGCAACCATATGATGACATGAATAAATTAAATACATGAATACATACCTATTTCCTTCTTTTGGTCACTAGGCTTCCTTCAAAAACTTCCTTTCTTTGATTTAGAGTACTTCAATCATCTCAAAATTCTGCACTTCTTTGTTACCATACCATCATCCTTCCAAACAATGAATCTCATACAAGGTGGAATTCTCAGCGAGACACTTGCTTCTTCCAATAGGTGAACCTTATAATGAAGATTCCAACAGAGGATCTTGATTATCCTCATCCCGAAAATGATCCTTTTGAATGATGTATGATGAGCTCTACACTAGATTACTTTATTATACCCATAAGTACTACTTATGCTTCCAATGAGGTTACCAAGATCCAATTCCTTCTAATGATGACTGCCATATACTTTTACTTCAATTATCTTTCAAGCTTGTTATGATGATTTCATGAGTTCTTGTTTCAAATCACATGCTATTATGACGCCATCTCATAAAATGATGCATCATATCATGCTTCTAATGTTTCCTACCATTATAGGTATATTTTACAAAAACCGAAAAGAGCTAGGTGGAGAAGGTTATCTCAATAATAGTAGAGATATTTTAATTCCTCCTTCTTGGTTTTCTTCTTTTCTGCTTCTTCCACTTCTTTAGTGATATGGGCTTCTTCCCTTCCTCTTTTTTTGTTGTACTTCTTGATTTTAGGACAATTTATCTTGTAGTTTCCATAATCATGACAACCATATCATTGGATTTTCAACATATCCTTCTTGTTATTTTTCTGAGGACCAAACCTTCCAAATTTTCCTTTCCTTATAGCCATGGCATAAAATGCTTGTGCTTGCTCGTTTGATCCTACATCGCCTTTTGTCTTCAGCCTTGTTTCTTCAATTTTACACAGTGACCAAAGTTCATTGAATGTGGTAGCTTCCTTCTTTCCATAGATGCTTGATGTAAAGTTGACTCATTCCTCTGGTAGTGCATTGAGAACTATTGTGGTCATTTCCTTATCAAAAATTATTTCTCCCAATTCTTGTAATTGGTATCTTATTTCTGACACCCTCATAAATATGAGGCTATTCCTTCTTATTTTGATATCTTCATCTTGTAGATTTCTTGTCTTAATGAAATCACTTTTCCTGCAAAACTTATGAAGAACAATTGTACTAGTTTTTCATATATTTCTTTTATGTCTCCAACTTTGATACATAGGGTATGAGGGGATATTTGATGGATTATATGAGAATCCTTTGAGCCCCCACTTCCCCTTTCATTTACTTTTGCAAGAGCTTGAGATTATTCCTTTGGAGGTTTAGTGATTGAATCCTTAACATGTTCCATGACTTCCTTTTCTATAATGATAAAATTTGTCCTCTTATTCCATCCAAGAAAGTTTGATGACCCAACCAACTTGTTGCTTTCCTTGCAAAAAGACATTATGATAGATTCATATGTGGACATAAAGATACTTACTTGTGAAAATACTCCTTGATGACAATATCTTTTAGATGTTGCCTTCTTGATTTTGAAGATGATATTGATAGTGGAATATTTCTTCTTGATGAAGATGTATTCCTTCAAAAGTGATCCTTGATTCAAGGAAAGGGAGATCACCTTGAATCCTTGATGATGATGACAACACATTTCTTCTTGCTTCCCTTGGATGTGAGACTTCAAGATGCTTCAGTTTGTAGCTCTTCTTTATTTGAGTAAAGGTAGGGTCTTTTGAGGTCTTCTTCTTCTAGGTGGTGAATGTACGAGGTTCCCAAGAATGATTCAAGTGTATAATACTTCTTATGAGAGAACTAGGGTTTTGAGGTCTTCTTTTAGTGACTTCCTACAAGGTGATGTAATCCTTTTCCCTGTAGTGCTTTTGAGATGAGCGGCCCTTCTTAATGATTGATGATTTTGATGATATTCTAGTTCTTTGGTCCTTGAGTGTCCCTCTTTAAGTTGTCCTTCTTTGACTTGTTACCCTATCTCTGATACTGTGTTGAGAAATATAGGGGCCAACAACATAGGATCATTTCTCTTGCTTGATAACTGTTTGTGATGTGTTTTGACTTTACTTAATTAAATTCTTTTTCTTTAGTTTATTATTAGTGTTTTATTAATCAAACAACTACCAAATCACAAAGAAAAATAAGACAAAGACACAAGGTATAGGCAATCAACCGGGGCCAAAACCTCTTCAACTCTAAGAGGAAAACCTATAAGAATTCTTCTTCTTATAGAATCTTCAATTGACAAATTCCAAGACCTAGACCCTTGACCAAGACCACCCCAAGACCAAGTCATCCATGCATATTTTTTCAAATCAAATTACTTTCTCTTTGCTTGTCTTTGACTTTTACCTTCCAACATGTTGACTGCAACTTCAACCTATATTTCTGAAGTTTAAGCTTGACTACAACTTATGCACTTTTTGGCTCTTGTTTCAGAAACCCTAGGCCACACGTGAGAGATGATGAGGGCACAATAAATGAATTCTCTATTAGAAAATTTAATTAACAGAGCAATGAAATACAAAAATATTGCGGAAACACAAATACATAAACACATAAAAAAGAGAGATAGATGTATACGTGGTTCACCTAATATGGATACGTCCATGGAGAAAAAAACTAGTTCTTTCTTTTATATTATCCAATGAAATGAAGAGATACAACCTATAAAAGATCCACTACAATTTCCTCTTCGCTCTCACATAGTCTCCTCTATCTTTCTCTCTCAGAATAATAATTCACAGCCGCAATACAATTCCTTCATATAAACCAAGGGTTTCCTTCTATGGAAAAAAAAACCCTAAATTAATATAATTTCTACCATTAGACCATTTTCCTAATGAATGACCCATATTGACTATGACATTACAACATTTGACAAGGAAAGTTTACATTTATTTTTTGCTTCTAGGGCATTGTCCCCGAACCCCCGCCAAGGAGGAGCTCATAAAATTTGTTGTTGGTCACCCTTGGACCCCCCTGACGACGATTAAATAGGAAACATTGCTGCTGCATTAGGAATAAGGATCCAACATGATTGAAACAAAAACCTCTAAAAAATCAGGAAGATAATCAGGCTCCACACCCAACATTCTCTCCTTCGCTTGACTTGTATTGTTCTCTTTGTGAATTTAACTAGAAAAATGATATATTCTTGAATTATAGCTCGGCTTCTTTCAACTTTTGCTACACCTTACTACAAAAACCCTAGTTGCAGTCATGCATGTGAGATGAGGGACCCAAAAACAATGCTTGAAGACTTCGATCTTCTCCTTCTTTTACTTGCTGCTCAAGAGGCTTTCTTTATCCCTTTCTTGACACTTATTTTTTTTGATATCGATGCTTTATTTATTCCCTTTGGAATGAGGCCAAATGCTTCTATATATAAGCTTTCTTGGTAGCCCTAATAAGCCAACATGTCCTTCTAGATAGGTCGGCTTCTCCTTTTGAAGGCAGACTTGTTGTGGCACTTGAGACAAGGTATTGGAGGGTCTTTTGACTCTAACATTGACTTAAATAAACTCCTTTACAATATGTAACATGCCCCAAATCGATCTTTCATACATGACAATGACTTTAATTACTTGTAGACTCAATGACAAGCCCTAAGAGATCAAAATGGGAGATTGACCTAAAAATAAATTTCCTTGAGCATGAAACCCATGCTTCAAGATAAAAAAATAACAAATTTATTTTTCTCATTACATCAAATACATAAAATCATGATTACATATGTCATTATGAAGACCAAACCTAGTTACATATTTCAATATCCCATGCACTCCCAAGGAGAGCATGTCGCCAAGGAGGAGTTAGATATTATCCAACAACATTGTTGACTACTAAAGGGATCCTTAATGTATTGTTTAAAGGAAGTTGCTATTCAAGACTCTAAGAATCAAGAAACAAATCTGACTTGGGGAATGGAATTGATGCTCTATTTGAGAATTTTTATGGTCTAGATTCTTGCATCTCAGTTGTTGGGAAAAATACAATGATTCTTTGACAATTTAGTATCTTGAGATGGATGTACACTAAACTTGTTTGGTCAAGAAATTCACTTTGAATTGTTCTAATTAATTATATAAAGGAACAAATTTCTTGATAGAGGAATCTAGAACTTCCTAAAATAAGTTAAGAGTAGTTCTTTTATGTCTTGAATATTCTCTATATTCAGGAAATTTTTTTATGTCTCCTGCCTTTGGAAGATTATTTAAATAAACCAATTTAGGTAGTTCCAACTTTTTGGTTATATCTGAGGAAGCGATAAAAGTGCAAAGTCTATTTGGAGTGAAAAGAACGTGTCTATTTATTATATTTTAATTTCTTCCTTGTATATATATGTATGTATGTATGTACGTATGTATGTATGTATGTATGTATGTATGTATGTATGTATACATATATATATATAATATATATAAATATTCGTCCCTGGATAAACCACTGGAGAGATCGTCACAATAGATCTGATAAAATATGCTTAAAAGTCCAAACATAAAAAAATACAATACAAATATATACTTAGATTTATAGATCGTAGATCACTACTTGAATGAAAATTAAAATTACACAAAAAATAAAGAATGAAAAAATAAAATTTCACAAACACATTTGACACAGGATATGACCTGGGAAACCATTTTAGGAGAAAACCTAAATAGAAGGTGAGGTTGCTCCACTCTTTTTCGCTGAATGGAAGTATGGATAAGAGTATAAATAAGTATGACCTGTGGCCTGTGGGTTCTTTTAGTGCACAAATTTTCTGTGTGTGTTCTACTTATTATCCATATTGGCTATATTTTCTTAGCTATGGAACAAATGAACTCGAAAGAATGGAACCCCTTTACATCCTAGTGGCTTGGTTATAACACAACCCAATAGCCTACTAGTGGTTAGGTTTGACTACCTGAACTCTAAACCATAGTTAAAACATATGATATTCTAAATTATTCTTCATCATAATCATGTGTCTATCCCATTTTTTATGAATAATGGGGGCTAATGTGACATCCTCTCAAATTATGGTGGTGAAAACAAGAAGGTCAACTTTTGAGTGGCATAATTTTTGCATACATACTCCAATTGACGTGGTTCTTGCATCATTGGAAAGTATCTACGTGTATAATAGTACAAAAATGGTTTGTGCTAAAGCAAAAAAGATTTACTCCCAAAAAATGTCTTTTGATGCCTCAAAATAGTCCCAGAAGGTTTCATACCCTAATTTGCCAAACTAGGTCCCGTCGATAAAAAAGGGTCGTATGTGTTGATTCCTCCACTTTTTCCACTCTAAAATCATCGATGTAAATGAAAAAAATATAAATTCAAATCACACTCCCCTTTTTTGGATTTTTTTGGTCCCAAAAAGCTTCTATAGAATGAGGTGAGGAAATTTTTCCTCCACCTTCTCCTAGGTGTACCATTTAACTTTTCCTAGAAGTTGTCCTTTCAACCCAATCTGCCAAAGGTAATTTTTCCATTGTCTTGTATTTGTAGACCTCTTCTACAAAATTTTATCTTTATTCAACTCTTCCAGAGCATATGGTGCCAAATCCTCCACAAAAGGTAGGACCTGTTCTCTTCATGATCTAGCATGGAAGGCTCATAAAGTTTTAGATTATCTACATTCACAACTGAGTAAATGTGCATACAAGGTGTTAAACTGAGTCAATAGGAATTATTGCCCACCTTTTCCAGTATCTTAAAGGGAATATACCTTAGAGCCTTGATTTTCTTACAAGAGCCCTATAGCCTCTCCTTGTTCAACTATAGCCATACTCTGTCTCCTACCTTGAATGGTTTATATGTTTTATGTTGATCAAGCATAGCCTTATATTTCTCTTATGACTTGTGAAGTGTCTCTTGTACCTATATATGGATCTTGTTAATCTTTTCTATACATTTTTCATCCCTTAAGGAATCTCCTATAAGATCTCTCGTCACTCCTCTTTATTTCCCATATGCAATGTCCAAAGGCGAAGACAACAAATATCCAAAAAAGGTTTCAAATGGGGATTTTCCTAAAGAAATGTGGACAACTCTATTGTAAGAAAGTTTTATATATACCAGATTTTTCATCCCAAGTCTTGAAATACTTCTAGTTGTACCCCCTCAGATACTACAACAAAATCCTTTTGACTACTTATGTTTTCCCATCTATCTGTGGATGGAATGTTGTAGATATCTTCAAATTTGTGTCCATATTCTCCCACAATGTAGTGCATAATTCACAGAGAAATATTGTGTCCCTATATGAAATTATTGTCCTTGGTACCCCACAGTGTGCAGACACCTCTCTGAAAACAAGTTTGATGCTTCTTTCCCATTGATGGTATTTTTATAGGGCATCAAAACACGCATCTTGCTGAACCTGTCAACTACTATGAACATTTAGTCATATCCCTTCCTAGTTATTGGTAAACCTCCCACAAAGTCCATAGAAATTATTTCCCAAGCACAAGTGGGTATAGCTAAGGGATGATATAAACCCTGTTCCCTGTTTCTAGGCTTGTTGGTACAAAAAATCATGCATCATTTTATGAACCTAGCTACCTGTTCTTGCATCTTTGGCCATTACATACTCTGCAAGTTGGTCAAAATCTTCCTTACAAAAAAGTTACCTGCAACCTTGGAGGTGTGAGCCTCTCTAATTAGCTACAACTACTTACCTTTAGGAACACATAGCTTATCCAACTTATAGAGTAACCTATCCTGGAGATGGTAGTCAACGGTGTTGTTTCCATTATGCACATGACATTTACACTGCAACTATTGAAGCACTTCCTTGAAGTATTGATCCTCTGAATATGCCTCTCTATATGCATCATGGGTGAATGGATCCATGTGCATAAGAGTTCCAAAAGTGTGATATTTGGTGTGGGCGGCCTTGAACGCACATCAATCAACTTGTTTGTCTTTTCCTTCTTGTAATTAATCACTAAATGAAACTATAGCAGAAACCCCCTCCAATTTTAATGCATGGTTTGTGTAGCTTACTCCGGGTCTGCAAGTTCTGTAGCAGTTGGTGATATGTGTGGATTAATAACTCCTTTTCCATCATATAGTGCTTCCACTTCTTCACAATTTTCATTAGGGCATAGAGCTTCTTATCATAGGTAGGGTAGTTAATAAATGAAATACTTTAGAATGGTGGCATACAAGCCTTCTTCCTTGCATGAAGACCACTCCCAAATAATACCCACTCACATCTCTCTCCACTTGAAATTTCTACTGCAAGTTTGGTAGTGCCAGAGCTAGTGCTTGAATGATCTTTTTCTTTAGCTTCTCAAAAGTTATTTCCTGATCCTTTCCCCACTAGAAAATATTGCCACTTGCTATCATGGCATGGAACAATGCTGCTACTACTGAAATAAGGCTATGAATTTCCTTAGGTATTGTGTTACTCAAATTAAACTCTCGACCTCAGAAACATCAGTAGGCACTGATGATTTCATAATGGCCTCCATCTTGGAAGGATCTATAATACTCTCATAGACCTATCACATACCCCAGGTACACCAAAGGCTTTTGTGAAAACTCACACTTTTTGAGATTTGACATCAGTTGATGCTTCTTTAATGTCAACACTTGTATCAAATGTGACATTGTGCTTCTCTTAGATAACACTTTACACCAATATATCATTCAAATATACAATAACAAAAAAATATATAAAAGGGGGTAGTACATCATTCATCAATCTCATAAACATATTCGGTGCATTAAATAGGTCAAATGGCATGACTAACCACTCATACAAACCTTTCCTAGTTTTGAAGGAGTTCTTCTAGGTATCTTCTTCTCCAATTCGAACCTAGTGATATACATACTTTAAGTCTAGCTTGGTGAAGTATTTTCTTACTGTAACTAATCTAGTAGATCATCTATCCAAGGAAGGAGGTACCTGTTCTTGAACATGATTTTTTTCAATGTTGTGTAATCTATACACATCTACCAAGTCTCATCCTTTTTTGGCACAATGATGATGGGTGACCCACATGGTGTTGTACTCGGTCAAATGACACCATATTCTAGTAGGAACTACAATTGTTTCTTCACCTAAATTGCTTCTGTTATTCACCTCAATTGCTTCTATAATAGACTTTCTGTACAACCTAATGTTTGGAAATGGGGAGTCTGAAAATAGTTGGATCTCGTTCTTCACTTCCCTCCTAGTTGGTAACCCTTTAGGATCTTCGAAAAAATCCATGTATTCTTTCAAAAAATCTTCCATTTGTTGTTTTTGTTTCTTTGTACACCCCCCTGGGATGCCTTGCCTCTTACTGACTCTTCTACAGGACAATTTTCTCTTAAAAACAACAAAACATACTTCTTGTTGGAACTGATCAATTTCTTGGTTTGGTTAGCACTCACCAATGAAATTTTTGACTTGCCTTTGTGTGCATTGATGGTGGACAATCTTCCATTTTTGATAAGCTGATATTGGTTGGATCTCCGCATGGATATTTCATATCGCATGTACATGTAGGGACTCCTTAAAATGACTCCACATAAATCAAGGACAACCATGTCTAGTTCTACTTCATCAATAAAATCAACACTGATGACAAATACAATTTCTCACTTCTTTGTTACCTTTAGCTTTGCATCCTTATTTACCCACCCTAGTGGATATGGGCTTGGATGATCACGAACATCCATCCCCAAATTTTTGACTAACTCTGCTACAATGAGATTTTCCTGTGATCCTGAGTCAAATAAAGCATTGATTTGGTCTTCTTAACCGTATCTTTGTATGAAAGAGTTTGGTCATCTATTTCTTCCCTGTTGATGAAGGCTACTTAGATTCACCTCCTTCGTACTAGTGTACAAACGGTCTTTTCATCCATGTTTGAGTTGAGTTCAACTTGGTTGCTCTAATTAGTGTCCATGAGATTCTCGTTTTTGTTGTATTACTTTTTGTTCTATGTGTTAATCTCTAAATGCAACCTCCAACAATTTTCCTCTGTATGAAAATTAATGTTGTAGTGATTGTTGGGATCTTTGTGCTGATCTGCTGTAGCTTCCATCATTTTATCTTTTCCTGTTTCTTCAAATTCTTCCCCTCCTTATAAGCACTTTATTGCTCCTTCTACTTCAATCCACTTGATTGCACTTTTTTTAGGCCTATGTTCTCCGCGTACTATGCTTGTACACAAGCCTCATCCACTTATCTAGGCTTGAACAACATCACTTTCTCCTGCAGATGGCAATGTAGACCCCCCAAATATTTGAGGTGTATATTTGGGTCCTTTGGGGAGATACCCAAAATAATTTCCATTTTTTTGAACTTTGTGATGTAATCCTACACACTTTACCTTGACGTTTGCTTGAAGTAGTGCCACCAGATCCACTTGTCTTCTACATACCTAATAGGGTAAAACTGTGACTTTATGAGGGTTTTGAATTCCTCCGACCTTGTCATCAGAGGCTCTCCCTCTAACCTTACGGTCTCCATGTAGCTTTCCTACCAAGTTAGGGAATGGCCCTCTAATTTAAACTGTACAAATGAAATATTTTGTTCTTCCTCAATTTTAGGAACACTAAAATACACTTACAATTGCTACAACCAATGATTTATATTTAGAGAATTGATCTCACCATGGTACGATTTGATATCGACCTTCGCTTCCATTTTGAATAGGTGCCATGAAGGATTCATGGCACTCAAATTGGGTTGATCTTTTTTGGGTCCTTTCTTTGGTTGGTCCTCTATTTCTTCCCAATCTCCTAACCCCCCCTGATTTTTCCTCTTTGTGAGAACCTCCATCTTCTCCAAATATCCTAAGCTTATTTCTTAGGTCCATCATGAGGATGTTTACATTATGATTTATATCCATGACTTGTTGTTCCATTCATGAAAGCCTCTCCTCTACAGGATCATGAGGGTTATTCAAAGATCTATCACATATGTTTAGGGTTTTATTACTTTTGGCCTAGCCGATCTAGATCCCATACAAATATCCATAATATACCCAAAGAATCTTGATCTATTACCAATATGATCCGTAAATTTTTGTGGATATTTTAGTGGACAAATTTTCACAATAGTTTTGTTATAATTATGCTTAAAAGTTCCAAAATATAAACTTTTACATATTTATATATCTTTAGATTTACAGATCTGTATATTAATGTTAATAACATATGCATGTGAATTCTATTTATGTAGAAAATAGACAACGGTAAAATAAAATCTCACAAACACATTTGACACACAATATGACTCGGAAACCCTTTTGGTAGAAAAACCTAGTTGGAAAGTGAGGCCACTCTTCTCTCTTTCTCTGAATGGAAATATGGTTGTGAGTACAAAGAAGTATGGCATGTGGCTCATGGGATGCTACAATGCGAAAATCCTCTTTGCATGATCTACCTATTATCCCTCTTAGCTATTTTTTCTTATCTAAGGAACAAATGCACTCAAAATAATGGAACACACTTTCCTCCTGGTGGTCTTATTACAATACAACCTAATAGCCTACAAGGGGTCAAGTTTGACTACCTCAACTCCTAACCAAAGTTAGAATATAGACTCTTCTAAAGTCTTGTTCATCATAATCAGATGGATATCCCATTTTTCATGAATAATTGGGGTGTACATAGCATCCTCTCAAATTATGGTGGTGAAAATAGGAAGATCAACTTTTGAGTGGCATAACTTTCGGATATGGACTCCGATTGACGTAATTCTTACACCACATAAAAGGTCTCTATGTTTCAGATAGGAAAAAAGGGTTTTACAACAAAGAGGAAATTTTGTACCTGTAAAAAATATTGTTCGATTCCTCAAACCTCTTGGAATGTTTCAGACCCCAATTTTCCCAACTGGGTCCACTGATAAAAAGGGTCCTGTGAGTTGATTCCTCACAATTCCACTCTGAAAGCATAGAATATATATATATATAATGCAAAGTGTAAAAAGAGACCAAATCCTTACATATTATATAATTATGTAGCATAAATTATATAAATCAAATTAAACCATACATACCTTCTAATTAGTCTTCGCCTTCACCCACTTCACTTGTAAGCTCTTGAATCTGCATCAGCTAAGTTGTTTGGGTCTACCTTAATTTCCAGATCCACCGAGCTCAACACGAACAAAACCAAAATATATAATGAGACACATTAAAAAAACACATAAAATTTCATGAGAATTCTTAACCTTAACCTTAGAAAATAAAATTTTATGATCTCTCTCATGAAACACAAAAGTAACCACATTCTATGTAAAAAAATGATCTTGAACTATAGATACATGAGGAAGAAAAGAGGAGATTTTTTTTATTTGAAGTGATTAGACTTAAAATGGTTTTGCACCAAAAGAGGAATCACACTCTACTCTCTACCCCTCTTATAGAAATATATTCAACAACATTCCTTCACCATCCTTTACCTACATTACCTTTAGATTTTAAGAATTACACATGACTTAGTTATTTAGAAGAATAACAGTTGATTTAAATAAAAAATCTCACCTCCTTTTCCTTCCCTACCCCCATTACACGTGTGAAATGTTCATAAGCTAAGTTGTTTGGGATGAAATTCATCTTCCCCTGCCCCCACTACACTCATGAAATCTTCATAAGCTAACTTGTTGGGCTGAACTTCGACTTCCCCTGCCCCAATGCACTTGTAAAAACAAATACCGAATATCTCTTTAAAAATATGAAATAGGTAAAAATATTATAACATGCAAAATATTCATCACCTGACTTGTTTGGGCAAAATTTCACCTTATCCTACCTCAATCTGCACCTGTAAAGAAAATACACAAAATTCTCTTTAAAAATATTAAGGAGATTGTAATCTACTATAAAATTACATTAAAGAGAGACAAAAAATACTAAAGTTGTAAGGAGGAAAGATATTAATAATTCTTGAAATGAGGATGATCACATTTCCTTTGCCTTGCCTTGCCTTTCCCTGCACTACCCCACTGCACTTGTGAAATCTTCATGAGATGGATTATTCGTGCTGAATTTCACCTTCCTTGTTAGGTCCATATACTACTAGTGTAGCTCCTTATAGTTATTATTGAAACCTCCTTATTGTATTGTTGTGCCCATGTAGTCCCCATATTGTTATTATTGTACCCCATAGAAGCCCACCATTGTTATTATTGCACCCTTACAATATTATTTTTATGTAGGCTCTTATTATATTGTGACCCCTTAGACTCCTATATATAGAAAGGAGGCTTTGCCATTTGTATCATCCAAGAATTGTTAATTTGTGTATTGTAAAGGACGTTTCCCCCTCGAAGAGGCTAATTTTGAAGTCTTTGATTTATCTCTCCTTCTATTTTGTGAGCTAGTTGCATAAAATTTGGTATCAGAGCTTTGGATTCCAGGGTTTTGATGCTTCAAACAGGTAATTGTGGAATTTTTGCTATAAATTTTTTTCTAAGAAGATGCAGAAGCTGAAATTAAAACCCATTTGAGCCAAAATATTGATGAACATCGTATCCTAATTTCCGATATTATATCGCTATAGTGTCTGAGATATGATCCAAGGAAGCTAAGGTTTTTGCAGGCTCTCGAATTCCATCTAAAAAAGATGACCTTGGAAACAGTGTCATAAATTTCTCTCCAAGAATCGGATTAAAATTTTGTAAACAGTCATAGAAAGAGAATGGATTTAGTATGTTGGGTATCGTTTTCAAGGTAGAAGGTTGAAATAATGACATGTGGCACTTAGTATAAGTTCATTCTACTGAACAAGTCTATAATTAGGCCATCGTGGGAGATTAGGCATAACTCTTTCTTGGAGAATCCAATATTGATCTGACTTGTGGGGTTGGAAATAAGATTCATAGGTATACCACAATTCTAAGTTTATGACCTTTCAGATCTGAAATTACAGAGATACAACATATTCAATATTGAGCTCCTACAAACCAAAAACAAAAGGTGTGTAGTTTTTAAAATTTGCATATGTTTTGTTCGAAAAATGAGTTTGAAGTGATTCAAAGCAAATAGTGATGCATGATTAAATTAATTGATGCCCTCAAGAAAGAAAATGGAAATGGCTAGTAAGCAATCCACAAGATCTACTATGACACACGAAGAAGAGGAAAAAATGCAACATGATATATGAAAATTGTGAGACCAAATGCGACAATTTTCGCTCTCGCAAAAAGTAAAAAACAATGAATTGGAAGCCATGATGAATGTCAAGATAGATGGTCTAAAAAGAGACATGGGAGTTTTGAATGATGGTTTAAAATAACACATGGAAGTAATGATGAATGTCAAGATAGAGGGGTTGAAGGAAGGTTTTTCAAAGTTGCTACAAGAAAGATTTCCTAATGATGAAAAGGTAGTAAAGGAAACCCATGATGAGAACAAAAGAAATGTTAATCATGATTTCATAGAATCTAACGTTGGATTGAAAACCCACCATATTCAAAATATAGGTATGAGGAATTTTGATGGAAAGGATCCAGTAACTTGGATATTATAGATGGAGCAATATTTTGATCTACATGATGTGCAACCGCCACAAAAGGTAAGTGTTGCATCTTTATATTTAGAACTAAATTAGTTTGTATGGTATAGAGGGATTTTTTTCTCGCAAACCACTTGTCACTTGCTCAATTTTCATGGAGGAAATGATAGCACATTATGAGGATACAAAGAGCAACACCTTCTTTATCCAATTGATAAATTTCAAACAAAAGGGTTCAATGGCAAGGCACATTGAGGATTTCCAAAAATTGAATATAAGGGTAAATGATATTCCAGAGAAGCATATGATTGAAGTCTTCATAGGGAATTTAAAGGATAATATCCAACATGAGGTTCACCTTTGGGAACCTGATTCATTGGAGAAGGCATATACGTTGGCAAGAAAAATTGAAAGAAAAATTATGGCAACAAGGAAGCCTACCACTCATAACTATAAAGATGGAAGTATTATTGCTCATAGCCTTCCACAACCTACAAGGTTGACACCACAACAATTGGAAGAAAAAAGAGAAAAAGGGCTTTGTTACAGTTGTGATAGAAAATACAATAAAAGTCATAAGTGCGATGAGAAGAAATTAACTTGTTACATAGATGGGGAAGAAGAGGAAGAAAAGGAACAAGAAACATCAAAAGAAGAGGATATACACCAGGAACCAACCCTAGAGAAAGAAGAAATGAATCTAACCATATCTTGTAATGAATTTACAAGAATTACCACTACTTAAACTCTCCAGATAGAAGTACATATCAAGAAGAAAAAGGTAATAGTGTTGATTGATTCACGTAGTACCCATAATTTTATTCATTGTAAGATAGTTAAGGAATTGAATTGTTTCCTATATCCAACACCAGAGTGTCAAGTAATGGTTGCTAATGGAGGAACCATAAATTTCTCTGGAAAGTGCCATGATATCAAGCTACCCATGGTAAAATATGTCTTGAATAGTCCAATGCTTTCCATTCCAATGGGTGGTGTTGATGTTGTACTAGGAGTCCCATGGTTACAGTCTTTGGGGACGATAGCTTTCAATTTTCAAGAACTTTTCTTGATATTTTTTGGGGAAGGAAAGGAATTTGAATTAAGGGGTATCACAGAGACACCAGGAAAGATAATAATCTCTAATGGCATGAAAAATCTTCTAAAGAAAGAACAACAAAGCGTAATTGCACAATTATGTTCACTAGAGGTTCAAACAATGAAATCATTTATTTCTCTTGATCTCCAAAAAGTCTTGGACAATCATTCTAAGGTTTAAGCATTGGAATATCACATTGAGCATCAACAACAAGTTCTCCAACTCTTAAAGGATATCCTCACTTTGGCACATAATCGAATGAAACAACAGGAATATCAACATCTCAACAAAAGAAATTTTGATGTAGGCGACTGGGTATTTTTATGATTACATCCATATAAAAACATGTCCCTCAAGCAAGCTAAGAAGGATAATAAATTATCACCAAAGAACTGTTATCCTTACAAGGTGTCACAAAATATTGGTACTATGGAATACAAATTGGAGTTTCCCGCATCTTCCCGAGTGCACCCAGTTCTCCACGTTTCATGCTTAAAGAAGGTTATAGGTGACAAGCTCCCAATTCAAACAATATTGCCGGAACTGGATGAGAAAGGAAAAATCATATTGGAACCTGTAGCAGTCATGGAATCAAGAACCCACCAGCTACAAAATCGATCATTTTCAGAGTATCTCATCAAGTGGAAGAACTTACTCGCTGAAGATTCCACATGGGAGGATGAGAATTTTATACAGAAGCATCTAGAACTACTCAAGCATATTTGAAGACAACACTCTTTTGGAGGAGAGGGGCATGTTAGGTCCCTATACTACTAGTGTAGCCCTTTATTTTTATTAGTGAAACCCCCTTATTGTATTGTTATGCCCATGTAGTCCCCATATTGTTATTATTGTGGCCCATAGAAGCCCACTATTGTTATTATTGTGCCCTTACAATATTATTGTTATGTAGGCTTTGCTTATATTGTGACCCCTTAGACTCCTATATATAGAAAGGATATCTTTTCATTTGTATCATCCAAGAATTTTTCATTTGTGTAATGTAAAGGAGGTTGCCCCCTCGAAGAGGCTAATTTTGAATTCGTTGATCTATCTCTTCTTCTATTTTGTGAGTTGATTGCATACCATTCTCCTAACCCCACTGCACCTATAAAAACAAAAACCAAAAATATTTTTAAATATATGAAAGAGATAAAGAGACCGTAACATGTGAAATATTCATCATTTGATTTGTTGGGGTTGAACTTCACCTTCCCCTACCTCCACTGCACGCGCACCTATAAAAATACCAAAATATCTGTTAAAATATTAAATATTATATTATTTATTATAAAAATAAAAATATAAGAGAGATCAAAAATCTAAATTAGTTGCCTCCACTACACCTGCAACTATAAAAAATTACCAAAAATATCTTTTAAAACATTAAAGATTCTGTAACATATTACAAAACTAAAAATACAAGAGAGACCAAAAACCTAATTTGGCAAGGAGAAAGGAGATTAGTGGTTTCTAAAACGAGGATGCTCACATTGTTTTAAAACAAAAGAGGATTCACCTTCTCTTCCCCTCTTATAGAGATTCAATAAATTCTTCAACTTCCTTTTTTTTAATCTTAAAACAAAACATACTATAATTTGTATCTAAAAGTAAAATAAATGAAAACAATCATACCTTTCTTAGCTTTCTATGTCCATTATATCCGGGAAATCTACATGGACTAGGTTATTTGGGCTACTTTGAATTTTCTAACATTTAACAAAACTATGAAAAAAATAGGTACCAAGATTCAATGGCCATGTAAAAAAATGCAAAAGATAACTAGAGAAACAACTCCACCCAAAATAATAACAATAAAATTAAAATTAAAAAAAACAGACACAAAATCAAACTCTCTGCACCTTTCCTAAACCAACTCCTATTTTGCATCCATGGCCAACCAAGGACATACCACAACACCAAATCTTATTTGTATCCATATCCATCCAACCAAACTCTGTATGGAAAATCGAGGATCACGTCACCCAACCTTGATTGGTGTTGCAACTAGTGCTCCTCTAGCATGAAGCCCTTGATTTTCTTGATTTTATTGCCTTTTTTCTATATAATCATTAAATCTGTTTAAAATTGAATATGGTATAAATTGATTTATTGAAATGCCATCGTGGCTTACAACCAATATAATGCATCATTGAATTCTAAGAAATAGACAACCCTATTCACTTAAAACCAAACCAAAGCACATGATTTATCCCCTAAACAATTTTAAAATACATTTGGAATAAATAAATTATGGTAAGTTATGAAATTGAAAAGTATTTTGAAACATTTTAAACCCGTTTTAAAATTATGAGATTAAATAGGTATTTCTCATAATAACCCATAATTATTATTAACCAAGTTTTTAATATGACCCATCTCATTGAGATTATAAAAATAAAACAAATAATTTAGTTCTAAGAGATATCTTATTAAACCTAATACAAATATTTTAAAAATACATTTTGTAAAAATAACTTATGGTATACTATGAAGTATTTTTCATTGCTTTTAATTCACATTAAAATTAGATACAAGAGATGTTTAGTATACTTACATATAAATATTAACTAAATTCTGTACATAAATTTTATTTATTTTTGAAGTTTGAATGTATAATTATGTCATAATAATTTATTTAAGAAACATGTAAAATTAAAATGATATAAAATTTGTTTATATAAAAGTGGAATTAAAAATTACATCCCAAAGATGTTTCTATTAATACCATATAAATATTATATTCCTTGAAAAAATGTTTAGTTTAATTTATAATTATGACATATTAATTTATTTAAGAAATATGATATGAAAATTAAAATTATTTATATAAAAGTTGAATTATCTAATTTTATAGCAATTTTTTTCTAGATTCCATGCTTGGTAACTTAAAAATGAAAGTAGTCTTGTTTTCATTCTTGTTAACGAAACAATGAGAGTGGTCTTGTTTATGTGATAAAGCAAATTCAAGCAAAGAAAACATGGATTGATGTAGTAAATCTGGATTGTTTATCTATTGTTACAAAAACAACAAAACATGTCCAATTTAAAATTTCAAAAGATAAAATCACAAAAAAAAACATTGATTGTGACCATTTTGGAAGATATTTTGGATGTTCAAGTACCTTACCCCATGATTGGACTGTAACAACCTGGGCTATATTTCCATGTAAAAAGGAAAAAATAAGACTAAGGCCATGGGACATGTATTCCAAGCTAAATGAGGGGAAAAACATCACATTGGGCATCACTTGTGGTCAATTATTGGCCATGGAAATTGGCAGTGGCGTTGGCAAAAGGTAAAGGGAAATAATTGGAAAATAATTCAAGAAATAAAGGAAAATAAGAGACAAGGAGGATAAGGAGAAAAGAATATGCATGCACAGGAAAATGAAGGAAAATAAAAGGAAAATAAAATAAAAGGAGAGAGAACATTCTATGGCTTTCTTAGTTACTCTTGGTTACAGTCTTGGTTACTCTTAGAAATTCTAGCATTCACTTGGACATTGAGGCATTCTCACTTAGACTTGGAAAGAGAGAGCACTTGGACAAAAGAAAGAAAGTAAGCAAAGGAATTCGTGGGAAGCAACAGAAAAGGTTGGAAAAGAAAATACAATAGGGCGTTGCATGTCTGATTTCATCCCTGAGGTTTGAATGCATGGTACATGCATTCAATTATTTGGTTGCTTTGTTGTCATTAGCATGGTATTTTCCTAGATTGATAATGCTTTCATTATTTCCTTGCCATTTCCTGGATAGCCATGATGTAGTGGGTTCCCTGTTTTGGTTTAATCTATGGATGACCAGTAGATTTAAGATCCTGGTGAGGTGGTCTCAGGAAAATTCCCAAGTGTCGAGGGTGGCGATGGGATTTCTCATAGAACTCTTGATAGATGGGTAGAGATAGGAGAATTCCTATGGGTATGGTGAAGAAAGTCAGAGGCATCCAAGCTTGTTTGGTGCTAGTGATTTCTGGACCAGTTTAGGTGAAGTCACTCTGGTTGATGGTTGTGGTGGTTTGGTCTTTGGAATCCCCGTTTGGTTCTATTTTGGTTTAACCCATGTGATCCCACATTCATGGTTGGAATATGGCATGGGGGTGATTGGTTGAAAGAGAGATTTGGTTCAACCCAATCTATGATCAGGTGGTACGTGGAAGTCCTTGACTTGGTTGGATTTTGCATATGTTATTTTTTTTAATTCTTATTAAGGTTAATGAGAACAAGTACTAATTTAAGGTATGATTTTATAACTGGTCTTTCAAGGTTCCATTATGGTTAAATGATGGTTACATGCATGGTATATTTCTCATTATATGATGTGCTCTTATATCAGATTCATTCCATGGTTTGACGGGTTCTTGATTACTTTATATGAATGCACGAGCTAATGTATTTTGTTGCAGATAGTAAGAGAGGGAAGTAAGCCTTCTTGATGAACATATGATAAAACTAATGAAAATAGTAGACAAACTATGCATCCATGGCTTACCGGTACTATTGAGAAATCCAGGGCAGTAATAATTAGGAGATTTCTCTTCTTGATAATTGCTTGTGATAAAATTTTACTTCTTGATTTATGACCTTATCTTCATTATATTAATAATGTTTTATTTTCATCAATATAATTACCAAATAAACAATATAAAACAAGAGACATAGTATGTAGGCTTGTCAGCCAGGGCCAAAACCTCTCACTCTTTGAGAGGAAAACCTAATCATAAATTCTTCTTATAGATCTTCAATTGACGAATACAATACCATGACAAATAACCTTGACTCTAGTGTCCTCCCAATACCCTTTTCACTAGCCTTGATGTTCTACCTCTTCCCTTTCTTGACTTCTTCTACTCTCCTTGGCTTCCGTTTAGAGAACCTTGGTCTCTACTTTTCCATACTACTCCTCTCGACTACCCTAAAGAATATCAATCTCTTAGGTTAACCCTATTTCAGAAACTGTAGGATAGATTATGCTCCTTAATTAGTCTCTTCAAGAAAGATCCCTATAGCACTTCTCCTCGGCTTCCTTCTGTGAAATCATATACCCAAACAATGTCACCTCAATGCAGCAACTAGTTCTTCGATCTTCTATGCCTTTGATCCTTCTTCTTTCGCACGTGCGAGAGAATGTAACCCAAATCAAAAACCCTAGAAGAATCCTTCCTTCACTATACTTACTTTGTTCTTTTATTTACTTCTTCTATTGATTTGAAATTGATCGAGGACAAACAATAAGGTATTATAGACTCATGTGCATGGATGTGCCTATGTTATTTTATGCAACGGATCGATAAGATTACAAAATACACAGAGACTGAAGCAGTTAGAGAAAACAAAATAGACAAAATGTATAAACACAAAAAGTTTAATAAGGAGTTCACGGAATACTCCTGGGCTACGTCTCCCAGTCTAGCCTTCAGTGGTGGCCTCTCTATTATGTTTTCAAAGCAGAGTTTTTACAACAGTGAGCTCAATTTCAGTCTCACTCAACAGATAGATATCAACAAGACTGTACTTGGATTCCCCAAGTCTTTGGAGTACCCATACTCTCTTTACTGATTCTTGACCTCCTATGGGTCATGATGGTATGAGTCCAATTTGAGACTCACTTCATGACAGGTATTTACAGAGGAGTTCGCTTGAACCTCTCAAGCCTTCTCTGGAGTACACAGACTCTCTACTCTCTTTGTCTCTGTCTTAATACTACCTTTTTCATCTACAGGTCAGCTCGATTTCTTCTCTCTGTTCTTTGCTCTTAGCTTTCCGCTTCTAGCTTACTTGCTAACTGCTCGCTTCTTTCTTTATCAGCTCGTGGCTTTAAAGCCAATCTCCTTTCTCACTGTTTCTTTCCGCTTCCCGGATTTCTGGTTCCCCTGCCTCTATCTGTTTGAATTCCTCTGTTCTGCATCATCATCACTGTATAACGCCTTATAGGGAGGTGGCCACCTATTTCATAACGAACTAAGTGTCAGTTCACTTGGACGTTTTCGAACGACTGTTTTTACTATTAACTCCAAGAATGCCTGTGAACATGATCTTACGCCAACGCATCATCCACGCTAGACTTCAAATCTTATACAACTTTGCCATTTACCCCGTCGAATCCAGTCATCCATCAGATTGTGTCTCTGTCGTCGATTTAGAGCCTCCAGATCCTACGGTTATCGTTCATATTGGGCGGATAAGTAGCATGACATTTACCCGTCCGATTTGAGTGGTTTTCTCTCTCTTCTGCTGGACGCACGGCACCCATTGTGTGGCATCGGGTGGGACTCGGTTGAAACCGCTTACCACTCGAAGTCCTTATGTTATTCTACCGGTTTATGTGGGAACCCACCTCTGATGGAATTGGCGCAATATCCGTTACATTTTATAACTTTTCGGGTCTGATTGCTCGGGGCTTTTCCTTCTTTGAGGGGTTTGCCCAACGATATGCGATTAGGGACTTGTCACTAATCCCATATCAGAAACCACCCCCGTTTCTCAAAAAGGCCTCCCGTTTTGCTAATTCATGATAGTGCATGTTACCATGGACCGAGGTCTGCGCATTTGACTGAGGGTCCTCTTTGCTCTGCGTTGATTGCAAATTGCAACCATTTCGAGGATATTTCTAATAAGCTCGATCTTTATAAGACTTTGAAACTTTTGCATGAATTTTTCAGAGTTCATGAAAACTTAGAGAGTGTTTTAGGATCCAATTTGGATCACAGCCTTCCCACTGAAAAAGCTTTTGGACCACCAAAAGTTGGTTTTTAAGCATCAATCAAGTGAGGCTATAGATTCCTTGCCTGTCCAATTTCTATCCATTTCACACTGCTTGGTTTTGAACCCTTGAGTCCAATCCTGAGGTACTCAACATCCCCTTTGTGCGTAGTTCTCACACTTCTTGTCCAGAACTATATCTTCCTGCAACTCATTAAGATATTCAGGCAATGGATCATTAATAGAAGGCAATCGAATTTGCTCTTCAGGATCTTCAACCAATGAAGGTTCAAATAGTCTCAAGCTGTCTACATTAACAACTGAATAGATGTGCATGTAAGCCGGAAAATCAATGCAAAAAGCATTCTCACCAATTTTCTCAAGTATCTTGAAAGGTCCATACCTTATTGGCTTCAACTTCTTACCTTCATCTTGCATTCTATCTTTGCTGATATACAACCAAACTTGATCACCAACTTGGAAACTATGTTCAATCCAATGCTTATCATGCCTTGCCTTGTACTTGGCTTGTCTCTTTTCCAGCTGTTCTTGTACTGTTTGGTGAATCTCTTGGATTTGTTCAATGAACTTGGTTGCCTTGTCCACATCACTATGTCCAAGAATAGCTACATCTTTACCAAAGACAAAATCCAAGGGAGACCTTGGTGTGAAACCAAAACAGGGCTCAAAAGGAGATCTCTGTGTAGAAGAATGTTTAGCATGGTTGTAAGCATGATGCACATAACATAAATGTTCATCCCAAAGCCTGGGATGCTTATAGCAATAGCCTCTGAGCAACTGGATCACTGTCCTGTTGACCACTTCTGTTTGGCCATCTGTTTGTGGATGAAAGGTTGTGCTCTTCTTCAGTGTGGTGTCCATCAATTCCCACAGACTCAACTAAAACTTCCCAACAAATTGGGAATCTCAATCAGATACAATGGAAGTGGGTAATCCAAAATGAACCCATACATGCTGAAAGAACAACTTTGTTGTTTATTCAGTTGTAATCTGTTTGTTACAAGGTATTAAAATACACATTTTGATGAACCTATCCACAATAACTATAAATAGTCATGACCTTTTCTAGATTTAGGCAGTCCCCCAACAAAGTCCATGGAAACACTTTTCCACGGATGAGAAGGAACTGGTAGCGGAGTGTACAAGCCTAGTTTTTATTGTTGGGCTTGCTTTTAACACACATAGTACACCCTCTTACATATCTAGAAATTGTCTCATTCATTTTTGGCCAATAACAAAATATTTGCAATTGTGCAACTGTTTTACTTACACCAAAGTGACATAATATTAGAGAAGTGTGTGCTTCTCGAATTATCTTTACTCTTTTAGTTTGGGGAATGCATAACTTTCCAAAATGATATAAGAGTTGATCCTTAACATGATAATCCAATTCTTCTACTTGTTTGCTGCGACTTAAAGTTGCATGTACATCTTTAAAATCTATACTTGAGCATATTGTTCAATGTAGCTTTCATGCAGTACTGAATTATGCTTAAGTATAGTAGATGCATTTATGATTGGTTTGGACAACATATCTGCAACTTTATTTGTATGCCCTTTTTATATTTGATGAAAAGATGAAACTGTTGTAGAAAACCCATCCACCTATAGTGTCTTGATTGCTGCAACTTAGTTTGGGAGTGTAAATATTGAAGTGGTTGATGATCAGTATGTATAACTATCTCTTTGCCCATTAAATAACGTTTCCACTTTTTCACACTCTATACTAATGCATACAATTCCTTATCATATGTGGGATAATTAACTACTGCAAAATTAAATGTCTCAGAATGATAACATATGGGTTTACCATGTTGCATCAACACTGCTCCCATGGCATAGTCACTGGCATCTGTTTCAATCTCAAATGGTTTTTGAAGATCGGACAGTGCTAGTATTGGTGTTGTACTAATCTTTTCTTTTAAGGTGTCGAAGGCTTTCTGCTGTTTTCCTCCCCACTTAAACACCTTGTTCAATCTGGTTAAAGCATGTAAGGAAGATGCAATCAAGGAAAAGTTAGCAATAAACTTGATCCAATACTGTGCTGCTCCTAAGTAACTTCTAACTTCTATAGCAGATTTGGGTTTAGGCCAGTTTACAATGATTGCAACCTTAGAGGGATCTATCTTCAATTCACCACCCCCCTACAATATGACCCAAATAATTCAAAGATGTTTTTCCAAATTCACATTTTGAGAGCTTAACATAGAGATTTTCTCTTTTCAAGACATTTAGAGTCTGCTTGACATGCTTCAAATGTTCTTCCCATGTCTTACTAAATATAAGAATGTCATCTGAATATACAATGACAAAATCATCAATAAAAGGCCTGAGTACATCATTCATTACTCTCGTGAAAGTAGCAGGAGCATTAGTTAAGCCAAAAGGCATCACTAACCACTCATACAATCCCTGCTTTGTTTTGAAAGTAGTCTTCCATGCATCTTGCTTTGTAACTTTGACCTGATGGTAGCCACTATGCAAGTCCAACTTGGAAAAGTAAACAACTTCTTTTAAATGATCTAATAGATCATCTATGCGAGGAAGGGGATAACGATTTTTTATTGTTGTCTTATTCAGTGCTTGGTAATCAATGCACATTCTCCATGAGCCATCTTTCTTTCTCACCAAGACAATTGGAGACCCACATGGTGATGTGCTAGGTCTTATAAACCCTTTCTCGAGCAGCTCCTCTACTTGTTTCTTGATTTCTGCATTCTCTAAAGTGGACAACCTGTACATTCTGATGTTAGGAAATGGAGCATCTTGCTACAAATTAATATCATGTACTATTTCATTTTGGGGTGGCAAACTTTTAGGTTCTTGAAATAGTATATCATATTCTGAAACAACTTTTTCTAAATCAGCTTGTTGTTTTGCATTACAACCCTCAAATATACTGGTTTTATCAAGTTTCTTTTCCTTTACAACCATCGGTAAAAATTGTTTGCATGAATTTACAACTCTTTTGATCTGCCCTGAGTTTATGAGAGTATAATTATTCTTGAGTTTATGAGCTCTTACAATATATTTGATTCCATCTTTAACGAGTTGAAACTTGTTTTCAGCTCTATAGAAAATAGCTTTCCTATCATACAAGTAAGGACTTCCTAAAACAATTCCACATATATCCAAAGTAATTATATCTAACTCAACCTCATCTACGAATGCTGACGCAAAAGAAAACTTAAGTTTACATTGTCTAGTCACTTGTAGCTTTGCTTTATCACATAACCAACCTAATGGATATGGCTTCTTGTGAGGTGTGGTTAGTAATCCCAGCTTCTTACAATGCTTCAAAAATAAAATTTACTTGTGAGCCACTATCAAACAAAGTATCAATCTTTTGATGCTTGGAAATAACTCGAATATGAAAAATCTCATGTCTTTTCCTCTCATTTTCTTCATTATCAGTAGATCGTGCAGAATTACTAGTATATGCTTCATAATTTTTACCTTTTATACCTATGGCTACGATTGGTTTTTCATCTCCTGAGTTTGACCCCAAATCCTTTTGAATAGGCGCATTAGTTTTCTTCTTTTTGCCATCGAACTTCTTGGGTCTGAACGTCGAATGCAGAATCCAACAGTGTTCATCATCATGTCCATCCTTCTTCAGTGAGTGCATGAAGGCTTGGTCTTTTGTATAGCATTTGTCTTCCTCTCTTTCCATTTCTTTTTTCTCTTTTCCTTGCTTTTGCTTGCAGTAGGTTTTGATGATCCCACAACTTCTGGGTTCACATTCTTGCCTCTAGCCTCTAGATGTGTAACCTGGACAAATACCTCATTTATGCTAGTTGGATTAAACATGAGAATGGTGTGCTTTAAATAGTTGTGTAGACCACCTATATACTTCAGCAGAGTTTTAGGTGAGTCTAAAGAAATTCCTAGAATCAAAGCTCTCTTTCTAAATTCTTGAGTGTAGCCTTGTACAATTTTCCCTTTTAATTGGCGAAGAGTTTCAGCTCATCATGGCTTGCTACATATAAGCTAGTGGATAGAATTGATTTTTAATTGTAGAAGCAAATTCACTCCAGACAGAAAGAATTTTACCATGCTTCTTCATGTCAGCATGTGTCTTGCCTTCCCACCAAGGCAGTGCCTCCAAGGCATAGGTTGGCCAGCTGAATCTTACTTTTGTCTGAGTAAATGCTTTGCACCCTGCAATACACATCAATATGTCTAATCCAATTATCCAACTTCTCTGCATTCAACTCTCCATCATATATCGACAAATCAAATTTAACATCTATTTTAATCAAAGATGTTTTCTTTTTATTTTCAGGGCTATTAGGAGGTGTGGGCAACTTTTCTTCTTTCCCTTTTCCTTTAGAATGGTTATGGAGGAGAGGTTCTTCTACTCCTTTATCTTGTTTGGAGTTTTCTGAATCTTCTTCTCTACCTTTCTTAAATTCTCTATACATTTCCTCCACCATGGCTCTCATGGTCACGAAACTATCCATGAACTGGGAGTCTGATTCCAAGGGAATTTCTTTTGACATTTTCCTCTTAGGGTAGACTCTTCCAATTTTTGGGTTAGCTTCAACCAAATCTCCTTCTCCTAATTTGAGCTTTGTCCTAGTTAACATTCAACAACAAAATCCAGCACAAGCTTGTCTAACCTTAACAACCTAGAGCTCTGATACCACTTGATTCGAAATTGATTGAAGACAAACAATAAGGTATTATAGACTCATGTGCATGGATGTGCCTATGTTATTTTATGCAACGGATCGATAATATTGCGAAATACATAGACACTGAAGCAATTAGAGAAAACATAATAGACAAAACGTATAAAAACAACAAGTTTAATAAGGAGTTCACCCAATACTCCTGGGCTATGTCTCCTAGTCCAGCCTTCAGTGGTGGCCTCTCTATTACGTTTTCAAAGAAGAGTTTATACAATAGTTAGTTAAATTTGAGTCTCACTCAACAGATAGATATCAACAAGATTTTACTTGGATTCCCCAAGTCTCTGGAGTACATAGACCCTCTTTACTGATTCTTGACCTCCTATGGGTCATGATGGTATGAGTCCAATCTAAGACTCAATAGATGACAGGTATTTACAGAGGAGCTCGCTTGAACCTCTCAAGCCTTCTCTGGAGTACACAGACTCTTTGATCTCTCTGTCTCTATCTCAATACTGCCTTTTGCTTCTACAGGTCAGCTCAATTTCTTCTCTCTGTTCTCTGCTCTCAGCGTTCTGCTTCTAGCTTACTTGCTAACTACTCCATTCTTTCTTTGTCGTCTCGTGGCTTTAAATCCAATTTTCTTTTTGAATGTTCATTTCTGCTTCCTAGCTTTCTGGTTCCCCTGCCTCTGTCCATTTGAATTCCATTGTTCTGCGTCATCATCACTATATAACGCCTCACAGGGAGGTGGCCACCTATTTCATAACAAACTAAGTGTTAGTTCTCTTGGACGTTTTCGAATGAATGTTTTACCATTAACTCCAAGAATGCCCACGAACACGATCTTCTGCCAATGCATTGTCCACATCAGACTTCAAATCTTATACAAGTCTACATGTTTACCCTATCGAATCCGGTCATCCATCGGATTGAGTCTCTGCAATCGATCTGGAGCCTCTAGATCCTACGGTTATCGTCCATATTAGCCAGATAAGTAGCATGACGTTTACCTGTTCAATGTGAGCGATTTTCTCTATCTTCTGCCGGATGTGTGGCACCCATTGTGTGGCATTGGGTGGGACTCAGTTGAAACCAATTATCACTTGAAGTCCTTTTGATATTCTTCTGGTTTATGTGGGACCCTGCCTCTGACGTAATCAACGCGATATCCATTACATTTTATAACTTTTCAGGTCCAGTTTCTTGGGGCTTTTCCTTCTTTGAGGTGTTTTCCTGGCGATATACGATTAAGGACTTCTCAAAAAGGCCTACTGTTTTGCTAATTTGTGACAGCATACGTTACCATGGGCCGATGGTCTGCGCGCTTGACTGAGGGTCCTCGTTGCTCCACGTTGATCGCAAATTGCAACAGTTTCGAGGATATTTATGATAAGCTCGATCTTTATAAGACTTTGAAACTTTGGCATGAATTTTTCAGAGTTCATGAAAACTTAGAGAGTGTTTTAGGATCCAATTCGGATCATCTAGTCCTTTCTTCACACTTCTGCTTGTAGTCTCTTCTTCACACTTCTCTTCACCATTTCTTGCCTATAAGTGAGGGTGAGTGTGGCTATATATACACATTGTCTCATGTTATTTAGGCCGACATGATCACTTTAGGGAGAGCCAACATGATCTTCTAGATTGCTCCATTTGCTGTAGGCCGACTTGAAGAGGCCTAGTGACAAGGTCTTGAAGGAATAATATACATAGACAAGTGTGACTCTTACAATGTGTAACACGATTTCATTACATGACAATGAATTTTTTATTATTTTATGACTAGATGACAAAATTCATAAAGGCTCTCAATGGGAGCCTTGACTCAGAAATAAAATATCTTGCTCATGAAACCCATGATGTAAGCATTACAACAATGTTATTTTTCTTATTTTCATCTCTTTACACAAAAATACAATTACATGTCATTATGAAGACTAAATCTAGTTACACTTTTCAACAGGTACCATAGTCACAAAGTGTTTGTAAAAATTAATAACATGTGCAGGGTGAGTTAGACCCCATTTCTGTAACTGTATATTTGATGTTGGGTCATGCATAGTAACTCTTGGATCATGTTTACCTTGGTAAGTATTTTTAGGTGGGTAAATGTAGGGTGGGGTGTTACAAAGTTGTATCATACCCAGGTTTATGATTCATGGGTTGTTGATGGCATGGCTCATGATTTATTTAGTTTATAAATTAACCAATGCATTGTTGTTACTATGTAAAAGGTGCTAGAATAACATGTGGTAGAAATGACTCAATCATTGTAGTATATAGAATGCAATATTATTTATTGCAGTGATATGATTTTGTTTAAATAATAGGGCTATGTAAGTTAATATGTGCATGTGGACATGCAGGGTTCAATGAATAAAATCAATTTCATTTTCGTTATAAATTTTCTTCTGTGGAGTTTCATAAGCTAAAGCATTCTCCACATTGAGGTTGAATCCCACTGATAATGTGGTTAAAATTTCAGGTATTGGTTCATAATATTTTAGGAATTATGATATGAGGAGGTCGAGCCTTCTGAATGCTCCTAAAATCAGGCCTCAAATAGGTCATGTTGGAATTTATGTTATAAATTTTCTTATGGGAGGTCTCAGGAGCTAAAAAATTATCCACAATGAGGAGAAATCCCATTGATATTATGGTAAAAATTTCATATACTGGGTCCCTATAGTTTAGGAGTTATGACCAGTGGAAGTTGAGATTCTTGAATGCTCCTAGAATTGTGCACCAAATAGGATTGTGTTGGTAATTTTGTTATAAATTTTCAAATATGAGGTTCCACAAGTTGAAACTTAAACCATAGCGATGGAAAATCCCACTTATTATATGTTTCAGTTTCCATAAATTTTACTTCTATGGTTTAGGAGATATGTATTAAATCATTCGCTATATTAGTTTGCATGCAAAGTGTTTGACAAAATGCTTAAATGCAAATGTAATAGTATAGTGGTTGTTTGAAGAAAATCTAATAGTATGGTATTTGTTTGAAGAAAATGTTATTTTGTGGATGGGATAATATTTATGTGTGATAATATTTTTGTACCTGGTATATGCCTATTTGCATGCAAAGAATTTGAAGAGTTTCATGCAAGGAATTTGAAAAGTTGCATGTAAAGTGATCAGGCACTCAAAATTATGCTCAAAAAATAAAAGTTGTCAGAATGGTGTGGAACCTGCATGACTGTATATTTCTTGTCATCTTGAATCCGGCGCAACACTTTTTGCAAAATAGAAACCGTATGCGATCTATTCACTTTGTCAAACATGTAGAAATTTTGCAGGTGGCTGACAGGGATGTTAACTGGGCATTGATACCACCTAGGTCGAAAGGGGAATGTTATTATCATATTCTTGAAATATTTTGTTGATTTGGTGATGTTTGGTTGGTCCATGTGTTTTGGGTTTGGGCCAATAAGGAGGTAACACGTGGCTAAGCTAGAGGTCGCCACATGTCCTGCTATCGACAATATAAAATTTTGTTTGGCGACAAGGCGAAGGCTGGGCTCGACCCCATGACCTCCCACACAATAGAACAACGCCTTACCACTTCGCCTGTACATTTTTACTTAACATATAATAGTTTCGGGGTGCACTGCCACAAAGGTTGGGGGTTGAACAAACTTAACAACCCCCCATGTGAAGACATTACTATCAAGCCACAACATTTGGTGTGACCACCAGGGTCACTGCCACCACCGACCCCTAGACCACCACTATGTGAACATGCCAAGCTAAACCATTAACGGTTACCGTGACTGCTAGATAGAGGGGGCCAACGTTGGGGGCTAGCCCATGGGCGCATGGCCCCCATATAACCCAGATTTTGGTTCTAAGCCTCAATGACAAAATTAACGGTCTTACAAATCTGCCCAAAATCTGGAGAATTTGTTGTTCCATTAGCAGAAAAAGGGTCAAATTTGTAGGATGATGCCGATTTTGTTGCAAATTGTAGAGTGAATAATGGAGAAACTAGGAGAGGTCATAACTTCTCCAGTTCTCAACCAAATTGGATGAAAAAAGGCACTAAGTAGTGATTTTTTGACATTCTGGACTCATTGGGGCAAGTTGCAGAAGCATTTGAGCATTGTAAACACATATTTTTACACTTTTGAGCATAACAGAGAGGCCCAAGCCATTGGAAGCTAGACCAAGGAGACGTAGCCCAGGAGGGGTGAACTCCTTCATCATTTTCCTGTTGTGATGTGTTTTTGGCGATGTTTTATGCATTTTTATGCTACTATCCAGTCTCTTATTTATGTTAAAATTTCTCATAAAATTAACAGAAAAAATCATTTTAAACTTGCAAAACTCATGAATCCTTAAGCACAATGAAATCATTTTGTTTCTAATCCGAGGAGGATCTTAGCACAACAATTTAATATTCTAAATCAGATAATTTTGGTATCATAGCACTAGGTTTTCTTTGTGAAAGAAGGATTTAACTATTTGCAAGTTCATGTCATACTTACAAGGTTAAAACTCAAAGAGGAGAAGGGAAGTTGGTTGGAAGCCTTGAAGTTGGGTCAAGGGGAAGGAGAGTAATGTTGCCACAATCTCCAATACCAGTTCAACATCAAGTTATAGTTGAGACTCCAAAGAACATGTCCAATGAAGGAGAACCTACAAATATTACAAAAGATGAGAAGACATTTAGAAAGGTTTTCTAAGATATGATAGAGACGGTGAAGGTCCTCTATGAAGAGAGGAATACGAGGCTGCAAGGGGAAAGTTTCAAACCTCCCAAAGGAGAAGGTTCTTCAAGAGGAGGTAATGGAAATGGAGACAAACATCCACCCTCTCCACCATCTTCTTCATCTTCTTCTTCACAAGCATCTTCACCCTCTTCTTCATCTTCTTCTTCACAAGCATATTCACCCTCTTCCACTAACAAAACCCTTACTCATACTCATCATCATACTTCAAAAGGAACTCATAAATCACCTTTTTAAAAACCTAATGTTAAATTTGAACTGCCCATGTATAATGGTGAAGTGAATGCAGAGAAGCTTGATAATTGGATTCGTCAGTTGGAGGTCTATTACAGAATTTAAAACCTTCAAGAGGATGACATAAAGATTTAGCTATCTTCCTTGAGAATGGAGGGTGCATCACTAGTATGATGGGAATAAAAGACCCAAGAGGAGATAAAAAAACATGGTAAGATCTCAATTTCTTGGATTGATTTCATTGCTACAATCAAAAGGCAATTCTACCCTCTAGCTTATATGCAGAAAGCCATCATGAATTGGCAGAAATTTAGATAACTTAAAAGTCAAAATGTGCAATAGTACACCCAAGAATTTAGAAAAAGTTCTTTAATGTTAGGTGTAGATTTTCAATCACAGGACACGTTGTTAAGTACATAGGGGGTTTACACAGTTACCTTAGGCATACTATCTTAATGTTTAATCCCAATAATATAGATGATGTGTGTGTGCAAGCCACTCATCTTGAAGCAAGAGGGAAAAACACTCGAGAAGAAGGTAGTAAAAATCCTTTTAAGAGTAAAGGAAAAGAAAAGGATTTCAAAGGGAAGGGAAAGAAAAACAAATCTATCAAAAAAGAATGAGATAAATTAACATGCAAAAATTGTTCCATAGAGGGCCACGATGAAGCTCATTGTTGGGGGCTTCCTCCCAAAACGAAGCCAAAAAGATACAACAAGGGAAAAAAAGACAATTGCAACCACTCAACAAGATTTGGGATATGATTCAGGTGATGAAAATAAAATCACAGCCATGGGTATAAAATGAAAGTAATCCATTTCTAGCACTAGTTCTTCAAAATCACAAAATGAAACTCCAAATGAAAAGAGGAGAATATAACTTTTTCACATAAGGGTGATCTCAAAACATAACAAGATTGATACACTTTTCGATAGTGGCTCTCAAGCCACTATTACCCCTTAAAACATTGTACCAATTTTAAACTTGGAAACCATTCCACATCATAAACCATATCCACTTGGATGGATGTGTGACAATGCACAATTGCAGGTTAATAGAAAGTGTAAACCAAAATTCGCCATTACTGCAAATTTCATAGATGAAGCAGAGCTTGATCTTGCGCCATTAGATATATGTGGCATAGTTTTGGGCAATCTGTACCTTTATGACAGAAAAGCTATCTTCCATAGACATGAAACCAAATATCATTTGTTAAAATATGGAATAGAATATATTGTGAGATCTCATAGCAAGAAATTAAATCTTTCACTCACAAATGCGGGACAGATGAAAACACTAGTGAATTCAAGAAAGAATTTTGTGCTTCTAATGATCAAAACCAAGAATGATGTTGATAATGGAGCTTTTAAACGTTGTGATTCAAAATTGAAATCTGAATTGGTTGATGTAGTTAACCAATATGATCAGATGTTTCAGGAACCAAAGGGATTACCTCCCAATAGAGGAATCCAACTTGAGATAAAGTTGTAGCAAGATTGTCCTCTTCCTAAGTATTTTACTAAGTTGGACTTAAGAATTGGCTACCATCGAATTAGAATAGCTGAAGGAGACATTTGGAAGACAACATTCAAAACAAAACAAGGTTTGTTTGAATGGCTGGTTATGCCTTTTGGTTTATATAATGATCCTGCTACATTCATGCGTGTGATGAATGATGTGTTGAGGCCATTTCTTGATGAGTTTGTTATAGTCTACTTAGATGACATCTTAATTTTCAGTAAATATTGTGATGAACATGTCATACATGTAAGAAAAGTAGTTGATGTCTTGAAAAAAGAACAGTTGTATCTTAAGATGTCAAATGGCGAGTTTGGAAAAACTTCTTTATTTTATTTGGGTCATATTGTTGAAGGAGGTGAGTTGAAAATAGATCCCTCCAAGGTTGATGTCATTTTGAATTGGCCAAGGCCTAAGAAAATTGCTGAGATAAGAAGTTTTTTGGGAGCATCCCAATATTGGAGGAAATTCATTACTAACTTTTCTATTATAGCAACTCCTTTGCATGCATTGACAAGTGTGAAAAGGGTTTTTCAGTGGGGAGGCAAACATCAAAAGGCATTTGATGCATTAAAGGAAAACATCAATTCAACTCCTATACTTGCACTTCCAGACTTGAAACCCTCATTTGAGATTTAGACTAACGCTAGTGACTACGCCATGGGTGTAGTCCTCATGAAAAATGGTAAGCCTATCTGTTTTCATTCAGAAAATTTTAATGGTGCAGTGATTAACTATCCTACATATGACAAGGAATTGTATGCATTGGTGCAATGTGTGAAAAAGTGGAAACACTACTTGATGGGTAAGGAAAAAATCATTCACACTAATCATCAACCATTGCAATACTTGCAATCTCAATCAAAGTTCCAGCAATCAAGGCACTTCTGATGGATGGGTTTTCTTCAACAATTCCACTTGGTTATCAGGTATAAGAAAGGTATCTACAATAAAGTTGTTGATATCCTTTCTAGGCCTATTGTTAGTGCAACTACTTTACTCAAGCATAATTCTGTTTTACATGAAATTTATATCGAGCAATATGCATTAGATAATGAATTTCAAGATGTTTATGCAAGCTTGAGTCAAGGTAACCAAGTAGAGGAATTCGATTATCATTTGCCTGATAACTTGTTGTACCATCTTGGCAAGTTTTGTATTCCACAGGGAGAAAGAGTTAACATCATAAGAGAGGCACATACTTCTCTTATTGCTAGTCATTTTGGCGTAAGTAAGATGGTGGAACATCTATAGAGGTATTGTTATTGGCCTCGTATGCTTGAAAGTGTGTCTCGTTTTATGAAGGGATGTTCATTATGTGCAACCAGTGAGCCTATCAATAGGAAGTTAGGATTGTACACACCACTTCTGGTTCCTTCACGACCGTGGGAGGGTGTTTATATGGATTTTGTAGGAGGTATTCCATTATGAAAAATAGGTCATGATTATTTTTATGTAGTTGTGGATATGTTTAGCAAAATGTGTATTTTGATGCCATGTAAAAAGCAAGTTACAACTGAAAAAACTACTCAGTTATTCTTTCATAATGTATGGGTGTAGTTTGGATTGCCCACATCCATTTTAGTGATTGAGATTCTCGCTTTGTTGGGAATTTTTGGTCAAGATTGTGGGGATTCATGGACAAAAAAATAAAAAAGAGTACAACTTTTCATCCATAAACAAATGGTCAAACAAAGGTGGTGAACAGAACAATGATACATCTTGTTTGTGGGTATTGCAAAAACATCATAAGTTGTGGGACGAACATTTTCACTACATTCAACATGGTTACAACTAGGCCAAGCACTCTTCAACTCAAAAATTTCCATTTGAGGCATGTTTCAGATACTTCCCTAAATATCCTTCGGATTTTATTTTTGGAAAATATATTTCTATTGATGGTCATTGATCCAGGTGGATGTTGGTGGCCACCCACCTATCCCATTTGGACCCCCGCAACTGTCTCTTTCAGTTTTTCAGTTTCCATAATTGTAGCACAATTTACTATTTTTAGCAGTTTTTTCGGGTCCTGAACTTCCG
>APFE030097705.1:8106-38122 GCA_000404065.3 Pinus taeda
TAATTAACTAAAATTAATTAAATAATTTTATTTTCATAATTAAAATCAATTAATTTACAAATAAAAATAAAATATATTTGGTACAATTTCATACCGAGGTGGTGAAAATTAACTAAACTTTGAATAAGCAACGTTTGCAAACAACATATACAAAATCAACAAAATTGGAGTTGTTGGGAAGCTTATGAGAAACCACACTTAATGATATGACTAAATTTTACATAAAGGGTCCTCATTATTATTATGAATATGAAAAAAGTAAAAATAGGGGGTTGCTATTTTGCCATAATACCATCATAATCATCATTACATATGTGCATATGTGTGTGTGCGTGCATCTACATAATGTAATTGAAATACTTTTTTTTATTCATTCTATAGCATTTTTACATCTTCGTGTGAGAAAACTTTGTAATTCTTTTAGTGCTTAGCATGGAATTTATATGTATATTAAATAATAATAAATATATATTTCAAAGAGAGATAGAGAGTAGTTTATTTATGACTCATTGAAATATTTGTTTTGTTATTAATATTTTTTTGAAAAGTCTACATATCCATTGCATGTTAAGCACTAAAATTATTACAGATCTCATTCACACTAAGATATAAAAAACACCTATAAAATGAATAAGAAATTTTATTTCAATTACACACAGACACACAGACACATAGATAAGTAAATAAAATCTTATGGTTAGAACATTTGAAAAATGTCGTGCTCATAGAAGTGATAGTTCTAATTCTAAACATGAAGTTCATATGTGGCATGGGTACATGACACAAAGTATCTCTTTCTCTCTCTCTCCACCAAACTAAATCCAATATTTTATTGTTTAAGCATATAGATGGATTATGTCCTTGGAGATGAACTTTATTTTTTAATTATAAAAAATTGAGTAGTGTCACTACACCTCAATCATGTGATCCTTTAGGTGCATGATAGATATGCTTTTAGAAGGAAATTTCAATAATTATTATAACGAACAGTGTCTGGTCAAATTGACTTTATTTTATTAATCTTGAATTAAATTTATTATCCTGTTTTTAAACAAAAGCCTTTATAAATTGGAAGCAATTACATATTATCTAGCTCATTGTTTTTAATTTGGTAGGTCAATGACAAATTCCAACCATGGGACAAAAGTCAACATTGGTAGGTCAATATTTTTTGCGTACCAATTTTAACTATTAAAGTGCCCAATTTGGATAAGGGAAAGTGCAATTTTGAATTTAAAGCCCACATGTACATATTTGATCAGTTCAGCCTCAAAGAAAATTGGACACCATTGGAAGGTTATAATACAGGTGACCTCAAGCTCATTTTGATATCACCATGAGACATTCTTATATTCTCTTTCTTGGTTTTGGATTGCACATGTCTAAAGCAGGTCTGTGAAGGAATGGGTTCGCTTAAAGGTGAAATTGCAAGTTTCGAAGCTCACACCTCTATTTTAGGGGTTTAGGTATCTATCATAGAAATGTTGCAGGGAAATATTGGCTATAGTCGCATGTTGGCTAGCTCATATGTTCTACTAAATCCTTTCAATCACACTCATAACACATCCTCCATGCGACCAAAAACTAGGGTTTCAATTTTCAGTTGACCACATATTTTTCTCATTGACTATAGGGTTTGTAAGTTACATGTAGACAATGATAATTGATTATAAGCTTCTTAATCAAGGTTTTGAGTATTAACGTTGTTGGGTTCATTTCATGGAATGCATAAGAAAATTTATTTCAATTACACACAGACACACACACACATAAATAAGTAAATAAAATCTTATGGTTAAAACATTTCAAAAATGTCGTGCTCATAAAATTGATAGTTCTAATGTTAAACATGGAGTTCATATGTGGCATGGGTACATGACACAAAGTATCTCTTTCTCTCTCTCTCCACCAAATTAAATCCAATTTTTATTGTTTAGGCATATAGACAGATTATGTCCTTGGAGGTGAATTTTATTTTTTAATTATAAAATCTTTAGTGTCATTACAACTCAACTCATTTAGTCCTTTGGGTGCGTGATAGATATGCTTTTAGAAGGAAATTTCAGTAATTATTATAACGAACATTGTCTACTCAAATTGACTTTATTTTATTAATCTTGAATTTAATTTATTATCTTTTTTTTAAACAAAAGCCTTTATAAACTGGAAGCAATTACATATTATCTAGCTCATTGTTTTTAATTTGGTAGGTCAATGACAAATTCCAACCATGGGACAAAAGTCATATTTTTTAGAGAACCAGAAGCGCCCGATTTGGATAAGGGAAAGTGTAATTTTGAATTTAAAGCCCACATGTACATATTTGATCATTTCAGCCTCAAAGAAAATTGGACACCATTGGAAGGTTATAAATACAAGTAACCTCAAGCTCATTTTGATATCACCATGAGACATTCCTATATTCTCTTTCTTGGTTTTCGATTGCACATGTCTAAGGCAGGTTCATGAAGGAATGGGTTCGCTCAAAGGTGAAATTGCAGGTTTCGAAGCTCACAGCTCTATTTTAGGGGTTTAGGTATCTATCATAGAAATGGTATAGGGAAATATTGGCTATAGTCGCATGTTGGTTGGCTCATCTATTCAACTGAAGCCTTTCATTCACACTCATAACACATCCTACATGCGACCAAAAACTAGGGTTTCGATTTTCAGTTGACCGCAGATTTTTCTCATTGACTATAGGGTTCATAAGTTGCATGTAGACAATGATAATTGATTATAAGCTTCTTAATCAGGGTTTTGAGTATTAACATTGTTGGGTTCATTTCATGGATATTGTTTAGTTGATTTTTCTAGAAAACTGTATGGATGAAGATATGGATCATTGTACTCTCTTTTGCTGAATCATTCAATGACAATATAATAAGAAGAATAATATAAAAGGGTTTTCCCCATAGTACATTTTTCCCTGGTCTAGAACCAATCCTGATGTCTCTATGTGTGAATTATTTTCTTCTATTGTTCCATTATGTTCCACTGCATAGATGATGATATTGTTATTTCTATATTTTTTCATACGTCGTTAAATAATGACATAAATATGAAGAATGTTATGATTTTATGGGGTGAATTCAATGTTTTAATGAAGAAATGCAATTATCAATGAAAATAACAATGTACCCCTAAGAAAAAGTAACATGGTTCTAGAGTTGGGCTGAAGAAAATTCATTGTATGTTACAACTATGAAGACACCATTAATGGAAGCAAGAAAATATGGTGGAGACCTAGGAGAATACTAGGGTTTTAAGGTAACCCTCGGTAATTTGTGTATTAGGGTTTGGTGGAGATTATGAGGTTAAGGTTTGGAAGAAACTATGGTTTATGGAAAATATATGAGATATACAATCTAGAGACCCTAGCATTATCAAAGTAAATATGTTCAAGGACTTGCGACAAATTTGTTGAATCCCTAAAATGGATAGTCTCTAGTTGGTGGAGATATTGAAGGACAATGAACAATGATTTCTCTTGAAGGAAATAATCATCTCTCATTGAAGATAAGTACTTTTTGATTTATGGTGTTCCTTTATGTCCTTCCTTTTGTTTAGACATATTAATCTAATTATTGTTTTGTTTATTACTTATACTTCCTACATGTATATGCGAATATTTGGATACTCCTAACTTATTGATGAGATGTGATAATTGGATCCTTCTTAAGGATCATGTGAGATGCAGGAAAATATGACTAGTGAAGGAAAATAAGAGTTATAGTTTCCCATGACAATGAATTTGACAAAGTGTTATCGCTACCAACATTAAATAAAAGGATATCAATGTATCTGAATACTACAAGGTATATATGGTGTATATTTTTTAAGTTATGTTTTAGCTACAATATTGGATGGCAAGGTAAGCCCTAAGGTATGATGAGTATATCACCTTCAAAAATGGCTCATGCATGCATATGAAAGTAATTTTGATTTATCAATATTTATGATGAGATAGTGCACATGGTATTGGATAAGTATTTTACATTGTCATCATGGTAATGCTACATTGGTTTTTGATATATTGGTATACTTGATATTTGGCATGTATCTTTCATTATAAACATGATGGATTCCATATTGAAGGATATCTTATTGAATATTATATAGGGTAGCTTGATATTATTGATATTTCGTGTGATAAGCATGATAACCATGATGATAGAAGTGTAACAATGAGATTGATATGCGATAAAATTGGATGCTCTGACTTGATGGTTAATGATATATAAGTGATGAATTGATCATAATCCTTGAATTCTGATAATACACTTGTGAGCCACGCTAATTATATGAATCTAACCCTTGATGAAAGTTTGATGTGACGATGCAGTAGCTAATGCTAACATGTTATGACCATGATGGGTATATGTTTTAGAACATGGTATTGATTTACTTTATGACCTAACAGTTTTTTTGATACATGACAATATTATATACAAGTTGATGACTTATGGTTGAAGGGGATGCTCATTAAAAGGGAAAAACTATTCGTAAATATACCTACACCAACTATCATTTGCATTATATATATATATAATATTTTTACTATTGAATTATGATTTATGGACATGAATAGACTAAATATCTACTGTTGATAGTCTATAGTAAGTTCAAGTCTGAGAAGAGAAGGTTTCCCTTAGTTTAAACCCAAACCTTATGGAATTAATGTTATCAGTGAAGATATAAGCCTCAACCACATGGAAGCAAGGTTAAGGGTGCAACTGTAGCATCTCAACCACATAGGTGAAGTTTTATGGGTGTGATTATGTGAAACTTTATGCATGATATCAAAAGTAAATGTAATGGATGAGAGTCCTACAAACATGGAGTAGATAATAGAATTTCCTATGATCAAGGAAGTTTGAATATTTTCGTTGCTTGAGAGAATGTGAATGTATTGACTAAACTTGAGTTTGAACGTGACCGAAATATGCATATTAGCATGTTATTTTGATTTTATCATTGAAGCTAGTATATGACAGTTGATTACAAGAGTTTGACAAGATTTGTTTGATTAATGAGCAAAGACATAATGTTTGATAGTTCATAAATATGCTTTAGATCATTGGCATGATGCTTCATATGTTTTTGGGTTATCGACAAATCGACCTCACTATGATAACAAATTAGGGATTTTACTTGATATCTGATGAGTTTTCATGATGACAATAGTAACTTTCATTGACTAATACATTTTGTATTGGCTTCATTGTCCTTGGGACAATGGTTAAAGTATTAAGAATTGTGATTCAGTATGAAGTAATCTCACAATAAATGAATGGAACTTGCCTGACTTATCCTTAGTGAATGCAATTACATCTAGTGACAAAAATGATTGATATTACGATCATGAGGATGACTTGATGAATTTTGGTATGATACTATTTGGTAAATGAAAAATCGTTGGAATAATAAAATATGAGAGCTCTACCTCTCACATGGTCTAAATAATTTGATATAGTGATATTTATGATTTTGATATTAGTTCTAACTTGGAATCTAAACTTTGATTAATTGACTTAGTTGATTTCATTGCAAAATATTGATTTATGTAAGGTTGATCATATTGGTTCAGGAAAGTGTTACGTTTGTAGAAATAATTATATGAAGCAACCTCACTAATCATGTTATTCCAGTGTTTCTAGTTACATAGTGAAGCCAAGAAGATGTGTTGATCCAAACCTCTACTTCAAAATTGGTCCAAGGTATGATTTTTATTCTAAATCTACATGTTGATGGTCTACTCTTGACAGGTAATGAGCCTTTGATGATCAAAGTAAGAGGGAATTAGCTTCTGAAGCTTGAGATAATGAATCATGGCATGGTGAATTGATTTTTGAAGTTTGGAAAAGAAAATATATATTGTGAATTTTTTGAAGAGTTTTTGAAAGAGGAAATGTAAATCCTTGGATACCTTGATTGAATTTTGGGAATTTGTGAAGAGATATTATTGAACTTGACTTGGAAACTAACAGTTGATTTAAGAATTAATGTTTCACTTGAACACCCATCCATATATATATATGTGTGTGTGTGTGTGTGTGTGTGTGTGTGTGTGTGTGTCTTTTGTGCATATAATTTGAGTAAATTCATGATTGAGCTACATTATACACATTGAGTTTCCACTAAACAACCCCTGAGATATTTGCATGAGACGATCAATTTTTTTATTTAAGATCTTCATTCTATGATATGTGACTACATGGATCATGATCTATTATATAAGTTCGTCACGATCATGATTGATGACATAAGTGCATCTGTGTGCTACCTTACTATGCGACCTATCATGATATTTTGGATGAGAAGTCTGTAGCGTTAGGCACAACCGAGGTTGAGTATAAATTTGCTATCATGGCTAGTCGTGAGGTAGGATGAGGAATCTCTTTGGACAGTTGTTTGAGAAGGTTTTGGATATGCCAGGAAGAAATTTCGATAGCATTGAGGGGGATGTAATTAGAAGACAATCCTATTTATTGTTGGGACTAAGATACCTTCTTATATTGAGACAATGCTGCGATATGATACAAGCTTATGCTTGTCATTTCTTCCTCAATGAGAAGGAGGTTGAACAAGGTATCCTTTTTGTGATATATATATTCTTGGTTCTAATATAATATATGATTTGATGTCATATATGAAAAATAGACTATTTTTATTGTGATATGATGATTACTATATATGAGCATGATGATCTATAAAGAGCATCATTTTTCAATGACATTGAGCTAACTCTTCATCTCCTGTTTGAGCTCGTAGGGTTTTGAATTGAGATGGAGGGCTCCTGGGGTTGATAGACCTCTGGACAATAAGTTCATAGATGTTTCTCCCATATATATCACCTATAGGGTCAAAGATGTTAGCTCCCCTATCTTGGTCTTTGTAGAGTAAACCCCAGTTGGAATCATACCCATAAGTTGTGCTTGTTGGGATTGTCCCTCCCTACTAGTCAATGGGTTGAGGAGGCTTGGGGGCGTGTGAACATTTGGTAAGTTGGGTATATTTCCCAAGATCGAATTATGATGTAGGTTTTTTACCATATATCTCTTGAGGATGATTTTTGGGAAGATCGGCAAGAAATAGGATGGGTTGAGACGTGCTCCACTATATCACCTATTTCTCAATATGAGGTTAAAAATTTTATTCCACAGTGAGATTTCATGTTCAGAATAAGCTCCTCAATGTGGTTCCATGTTGAGATGCACTCCCTAATGTTGTTCCAGATTGAGCCAAGATCTCAGATGTTGAAGCGGGTCATAGAATTGTCTCCACGTTGATTTTTCCTAGGTAGTAACATTTGTCTCCCCAATGGCAGTGATTCTGGGTGGTAGCAATGGCTCCCCAATGAATATATGGTTGTAGAATGAGCTCCCTTACAATATAAAATTATTATTCTTTTATATTCGATAATGTTCAACATATGAGTGAATATAATAAAGAGATAAGCATATATGAGTAGTGATGACATTTGATGTCAAGATACTTGAGACAAGATATGATTTGATGACAAGATACTTGTGATGATCACATGATGCAGTTGTAAGAACTCCCTAGTTGAGAGAGAGTGTTAATTTGGAATCTTAGTGACAAATTCCAACCATGGGATGAAATTTCTCTTTACGAGAGGACCAATTTTGATTGTTGAAGTGCTCAATTTGGTTAAGGGATAGTGTAATTTTGAATTAAAAGACCAAGTGTGTATATTTGATCTCGTTGGCCTCAAACAAATTGGACACCTTTAGAAGGTTATAAATACAAGTGATCTCAACCTCATTTAGTGATCATCATGATACATTATTATATCCCATTTCCTGGTTTTGGCTTGTGGAGGTCTAAGACATGTCCGCGGTGGAATGGGTTCGCTTAAAGGTGAACTTGCAGGGTTCAAAGGTTGCATATTTATTTCAAGGTTTTAGGTCTTAGTCCCAGGCATGACACAAATAAATATCAGTTATAGTCACATGATGGTGAGCTCATCCGTGTGATTGAAGCCTTTTAGTCGTACACACAACATGTCCTCCATGCGACCAAAAACTCGTGTTTGGCTTTTTAGTTGAACAAAAATTTCACTTGTTGACCATAGGGTTCAGATGTCGACAACAAACAATGACAATTTATTACATGCTTTTGAATCATGGTTTTGAGTATTAACATTGTTGGCTTCATTTCATGGATATTGTTTAGTTGATTTTCCTAGATAGTTGAATGGATGAAGATATGGATCAATGTACTCCCTTTTTTTGAATTATTTAATCAAAATCTAATAAGGAGAATAATTTGAAAGGTTTTTCCCCATAGTGGTTTTTTTCCTGATCTCTAACCAATACTGGTGTCTCTATGTGTGAATTATTTCCTTCTATTGTTCCTTTATGTTCTGTTGCATTGATGATGATATTGTCCTTTCTATATAGTTGCATATGTTGTTGAATAATGATGTAAATATGAATAATGTGATGATTTTAAGAGGTGAATTTAATCTGTGACGAAGACATGCGATTATGAAAGAAAATAACAATATATCTGTAAGAAAAATTGAACGTGTATGTGTTTTATCTACCACTAGAGAAACTAGACTGGAGGTATTAAAGGAGAGATTTTATCCAAAAAATAGTATTTCATCCTCAACATCATTTTTATCTAGAAGCATTTACCCTAGAGCATACTTATTTTCTAATAAATATCCATAGTATAAATGTATTTGTTTAGGTACCCCCTCATATGGGCTATATCAGGCATCCAATCAACAATGATTACAATATCTTCTAAGTCAAAGTGACATTTATGGTCCAAGGTGATTCCTCCTCTATTTCACATGGTTCTTGTTGAATTTATTTGGAGTTTACATGCAAAATTTCTAGGCTTAGGACTATGTGTGGACTCTTGCATGTGAGCCCCTAGAATAAATACACCCACTAGCACCTCGATAAGATATAGCTCGATGATGAGTCATAATTACTATCTAGATGCACTATATCGATGGTAGTATCAAACCAAACTATTAATAGGAGAGGAATCATATATGAAAATACTTTTGACACCTTGAATGACTATAGTCAACCACCATTTAAGATGGAATTAGTTTTTGTGGGCATACAATGTCTACCACAACACCCTCTCACTCAAATTTTCAACTCAAAGGAAACGACTTTAATATCTAGGGATGAAACGAATGGACGAAAAAAGAAATAGAATTGGGAGGAAAATATGAATAGAAAAGGAGGAAAATATTATAATATCCCATAAGCATCCACCATCTATGACTATCTACTCATAGAAAGTGATCCAATGAAGTAGGTGTAATAACATCTTCCCACAAACCTTCTAATGCAAATTTCCAACCTAGAGGATTCATATTGAAGGCTTGGAGATGAATTTAGAGGTCAATCAAATAATGAAGGCTAGGACGGTCCCGCCCTTCACCTATCACATTCCCTAGAAAATCCTGCTGCCACCAAAATATCCACTCATAATTAATAAGACATACTTCCCAAATGGTTGCAAAGAAGTTTGGATATATCATGTAACCCAACATGAGTGGATACAAATTTCCCAAGGAAAGTCATAGTGGAAACAATACCATCATTAACCCCTACAAGAGAGCTTTGGGAAACATCCTATAAACAGACATTTTCCTAGTAACCCATCATCATATGCGGGGGGAAACATGTCATAAATGACATTATTTAACATACCTTCTCATTAAACACCAAACTTCATCCACATTAAATCATCACTAAGGCTGCTCGGAAAATCACTCTCAATTAAGACTTAAGGTGAGAGTTGCACTCTCACCTATGAATGTCTCTCTTTTCATCCCATCCATGGTTGATTTATTAACCTTTAAAATGATTATGATAATAACTAACTAAGAGAAGGAATAATTATGTTGTTATTTTCTGCTGGGTAATTTGAAAATAAACTTTTATTTTAATCAAATATATTTGAAAACAAAGTTTCTTTCCATTTTCATAGGTAAGAAATTTATGAGGACCACTGACATTTAAATGTCTTTAACTTCATATTTAATGGTTATTTAAGCTTGAAACTTTGTTTATTAGTCCAAAATTTTCTTAGGTGCTTATCCAACCTTTATTTTTCTATGAAGCTCATGGGTGTTTCATGTAACATTTTCCACATTTATTTCATTCTTTAAACTAACAATATCAAAAATATAAATTTGATCTTCTCAATCGAGGCTAGTGATTTCTTTATAATGATATTTTTTCCACTACCCTAAGTGATAAAATTATCACTGCTAAGTAATAAGAAGCTTTTGATTACCACAAGGCATAAAATCGATGGTGACAAGGTGTTCTACTAAGGCACTCTTTCATGAATAGGTCGCCGATTTTGATGCCTTATCTTCCCATAGGTATTGGCTACTAAAGCTATAGGTTATGCATGCTAATCATCTAAGAACTCACATTACCTAACCAAAAATAAATAAATAAAATAGCAAACCTTTTATAACAATTTTCATAACACATTTATATTTGGAAATCATACCTAAGAAAAACTCACATTTAACCATATAACCATACTTATCTCAATCTAGCCTAATCGACTCGTAACCTTTAATATCCCAAAAATCATACAAAAATTTAGGTATCTATATATTCTTTCTCATTCCTTACATATCTATATCATTTTCCTCAACTCTTCTCACATACAACTACAATTGGTTTTCATGCCCAAGTCATATTACCCATCATGGTGGTCTTGCTACTCATTTAGGGGGGCTTCATCGATATGAATTTATTCTTTACCCCTGATGCTTTCCAACCTTGGATCCCTTAGTAACATATTGGTTACTCTCTAATTCTTTCCATGTTTACCTCATTTGGTCTTCATGTTTCATTCTTTCAATGTTGACCCTCCTTCCTATGATACCTATCCTCATATTATGTTAGTGATTTCTATTTTCCATCTTCTAATGGTTGTGTCCCTTTTCCTACACTTTGGTTTCTCATGATATCTATGTTTCCTAATGTTTTAAATTTGGATCTTGCTTTGGTTCATCGTCCTCTTCATTGAATGGTTAAATAATACCCTATTCATTATTACTTAATAGCCTATCCATATGGTAATTTTCTTTCGTCATTTGTTTTATTTGTTGTCTTGCTTATTGATTCTCTTAGTAATCTATTCTATTTTTTCTTCCACGTCCAATTTGCAAGGTTGTCTTGAAAATATATATGTTATTATTTTTCTTACCATGTCTATTCAAATTTATGCGACTCAAATTATATGATAGTAAATTCAATCTTTATTGAATAGAATTTTTTTGGGGTCCTCACCTCTAATACCAGTGGTGTTCATATTGTATAAAAAAGTTGTCCATTCCTTACCTACAACTTTATTGGATTTTTCATGCTTCAGGAAGTATTGTACCCCTCTTTTATGTCTAAAAAGTGCAATTCCCATGTTTCTTTGCATTCTTGATACTTTATCTTGTTAATTCATCCTTTTTTTTTGGTTGGACGGATTCATGTATCATTTTTAGTTCTAATAATTTTTCTTCCATATTTATTCTATTTGAATCTTCTTCTTATTCATTATATTCCTTTAATAAGGTTCTAATTTATATTCTATATTCTATATATCTCATTCTAAAAGTAGATTTTGGTCATCAATTTTTATTTTTATATTCTTTGTCGTTTTTATTCTTCTTCTTCCCCCTCCTCCACCAATCCATATAGATATTTGACTTCTCCCTTCCATATCCAATATAGTTCTATATTTTATAATCTCTTCCTTTTTCAATTCATTATAGGTTCAATATCCACATTTCTTTCTATTTCTTATTGGTTTCTTCCATTCTTGTATTTACTTTTTCGATGGATCCCTTCAAGAATGTATTTTTCTTGTTAGATAATTTATTTCTTATTTGTTCATACATCTATGTGATCAACTTCAATTTTTTTGTGATTTCGTTCTTCATGTCATTGGGACTTTGGTCATCATAACATATTCTTCTTGGTCAAACTCTAAATTATTAGCACTTGACATTTTTTCTTTTGGTTCATTTTTTTACTTCTAGTGTATATTTGGGGCTGAAATGGTAGCCTTAAATGTACTTAAGTTTTTGTTAAAATATAGATGCACGTGTGATTGATCTATTTACTACGTAAGTTCAGATTTCTTGATTATCACGTTTTTAAGGCTATTTGTTGATTTTCCATCTTTATCGTTTAAGCCTAAAACATCCTTGCTCATTTTCCCTGAGAAATTCCACTTGGATTCATTGGGTATTGAGCTATGTGACAATTCCTAGATTTATGGTAACCCTTTCTATGTTTCCTAAGTTATCCTTCTTATATTCTCAACTTTTTCCTCAATGGTTCACTCCATAAGTATTTCTTCCTCTTAGAACTTACCCTCTCATTATTTCCTTTTGTCCTTTTAATTGTATTCATGCACTTTGTACCTTCATGTTTGTTCTTGATTTTCTTCTTTCTTTTTGTACATTATTCCCTTCATTTTTCCTAACTTCTCTTTCTTTTTGTTTTCTTTCAATATCCCTTCTTTCTTTATTATTTTTTTGTCTTTTTTTTGTTCTTCCTTAACTGTCTCCCTTGTAAGTATTTCTTCCTCTTTGAACTTATTCTCTAATTATTTCCTTTTATCTTTTTAATGGTATTCATATTTTTCTAGATTCATGTTTGTTCTTGATTTTCTTCTTGCTTTTTGTACATTTCTTTGCTTTATTTTTCCTTGCTTATCTTTCTTTTTGTTTTGTTTCAATCTCCTTTCTTTCCCTATCTTTCTTTTTTGTTTTTGTTTTTGTTTTTGTTTATTCTTCCTTCATTTTCTCTATTTTTTTCCATTCTTGCCCCTCTCACTTATTTATTCTTCATAAGATTTTTGAACAAATATTTTAAGTCTCCTCGTTGTTGTTCATATTCTTTGTTTTTTTTTTTTTTTTTTTAACTACTCTGTCTTTCTTATCTTGATAGATTCATTTCTTTTCATTTGGTATTCCTTCTTATTTTTATGATTCAACCCCTACTCTTTATTTCTTAATTTCTCATTTTTTAATTTTATTTTATGGTCATAGCAATGATTAAATACAAAATTAATGTAGTTATTATTTTCTCAACTACAGCAAAGTTATTTCAAGTGTGTTTCCATATGTTGGTTGGGCATCTTCGTGTTTCCATCACATTCCAATTTTGCTAGTTTCTTGTTTGCTTTATTTAATTTGAACTCATAAAATATATTTTCAACATCATTATGAATCTTAGTGGTAATTTTATAGAGATGTAATGACTCATTGATTTTTTATTTTCTTCACTTTGTCTATCATTGAAGGATTTAAAACCCTTCCCTTTCACTTTAATTTTTCACTTATTTGGTAGGTGAATTAAATTCCTTGCTATACTGCCAATAATTTCAATCTATTTGTACACTTAATATATCAAATCATGGTTCTCTAAGGCTGCAAGATGTAATATAATATATGTGTAGGGTACACAACTTTGTTTTTCTAATTTCTAAAGGTTGGAAAGAAGTAAATAAATTCTAAGATCTACTTGATTACTCCTATGATTAGATAGGAGAAATCAAATGTCCATTTAAAATATATTATTTCTTTCTTTTTTATCATTTATAGAGTTCATGAATGCTAGATGAAAAATAAAATGTTCATTCACTACTTCCCGATGCATTAAAATAGGACAGTTATCCATAATTTTCGATGAAATTAGGCAGGTGCTCTGATGAAACATGTCTCCTAGTTAATCACATGTTATCTTTTGATATTCAAAACCCCCTCTCTTGATATCCTCATTGAAATCATTAACTATTTTCAACACATGATCATCAGTTCTATTAAATGTTTTTTGGAAGTGCATTAGATATTGGACGAATAGTTATGTTGAATTTCTAAGAGAGAATGTTCAAAAGTTCATCAAATATTCAACTTTGCATTGAATATTCAACATCTAATGACGATATCCCACCTAGGTGCCATACCTTCAATTGGAATGTTTGTCAAAATACTTGTTGGATATCTAATGAGTAGTTTCGTGGAATTTTCAATAGGGAACATTAGATTCTCTAACAAAAGTGCATTAGATATTTGATGAAAATTTACATTTAATATTTGAAATCAAACATGTTATCTGATGGAGGTGTCATACCTTCAATAATATTTTCTAGTGGTACCCCTCTTTATTATATTTAAGAAGGGCTTCTTGTAATTATTAGTGATTCCAAGCCTCAAATTTTAGATTTCCTTACGGAGACTTCAAATTTGCAACAAGGCTCACTAACTTCAATCTTTCACTATGTTAAACAATTTCCCTCCTTCAATCCCTTGAAGATCGAATCTTCATGTTATGATAGCAACAACTTCATGCTCGACGTACCAAGAAATGCTATAAATTGAAATGAGTCATGAAGGGTTAGGCTACTGTATAGAAACTATAACTTATTAAACATAGTTATTAAGTATATAATATAGTGATATTCAAGTTTTTTTATTTAATATGTTTTGAGGTAAATTACAATCATCAAAATTAAAAATTTTAGGATTTTATTATCTACTGTGGCGTCTTGAATTATATGTCAAAACAATTACAGGCCCAAAGGGTTAGCTCAACTTGTGACCACCAATGTTGATAAGAATTTAACTATTTCCATATTGGCAAGTGCCCAATTCAGACCCTTTGCCTAAGACATACTAGTTTATTATTTGATAAAAATACCATCCAATAATGTGGGAAAATATCCCTTAAATTTCCTCAAACAATTATGGGAAAAAAAGATAAAAAAACCTAATTAAAAATTGGAATTTATATATACAATATAATTAGCTTACCGAACTATTGATCTACATCGCTCAGAGAATTGCTAACATCAATGTTTAAACATGGAGAAAAATTATTTACCCATGAAATATGATTGCCAAACTAAGGGATAATATAATGGGAAAACCTTTTATGTTGAGGTATGAAATTCTATAAGAACAGGTCTTTTTTTTTTCCTTATGTGTCATCTCCCTTGAAATTAATCTTTACTACAATATAGCATAGTAGGAAAATCAATGGCTCTATCTAACTCTAATTGGAAAATCTTTAAATGGATTTTATGACAACCACTTATCTATCATTATCATATAATTAGTTTAGATATTCCTTTGCTCCACTTAAGAAAAATAACATAGCAACTAGGTAACTAACTATATACATCTAACCAAAATAATCATTGCTACTTGACCGAAAGTTACAACAAAAATGTACAAAGGGACTTGTTGAACAATAATGTTCTGTTGGGAGAAGAACCTCATGATGTATTTTTTTGTTGAGAAATACACAAGCTTAATAAACTCAAAGGTAGAGTTGTTTTCAGGGACACTGTTGTCACCCTCTACAAAAATTGTTTTCAGTTGCTTGATCCAAGTGCCTCCAGACATAGGCAGAAGTCCTAGAGGACTCAGAAAGGGTAAAAAATAAAAGCATTTGGATTATGCTCAAAACATGTTCATGTTAGAGATCTAATCGTCGTGATCATGGTGATGTGAATGGTTCATCAAACTGAGCTCGTATGTGAAATATAGAGCTCTTCCAAGTTTAACATGATAGGGGAAAAGAGGGGCCCACAATGTGCCACATGCCATCCCAATAAGCACGTGGGACCCACATGGCAGCCCATCAAGCATTGAAACTTGGTGTTCTTTCATTAACTCCTTATTCCTGCAAAAAGACAAAAGAAACATTTTAAATACCAAATAAAAACAAAAAAACATTAAAAATATGGTTATTATAACCATATATTAAATCATATAAACCAAATCTAAAACATTTAATAACCAAATTCATTTATATATTAACAAAAAAATAAAAGTTAATATATATTTAAAAAATGGTTATTGTATTGAAGTTTCAATGAATTGTTAAAAAAAGAAATGGGATATGGTCATGGATTTAAAAAAAAAACGGATATGGTTATAAAGTTATGGTTATTAATACACCCCTCCTTTACACTTAAATGCCTTCGTAACAAGAGAGGCCGGTCGGAATTGAACCCATGAACGATGGGAGGGCTTGCCCTACCCACACGGCGGCCCTAGAGTACAATGTATTAATACTCCATGTAATATGGCCCATGTACCATGTACCATGCCATATAAATGTACATCCAACAAACACCAAACACCGCGCCCTCCATTTATTACACCAACAACACTTCCATTTGGTGTTAAAACAAATGTGCCCCAACTATAATGATTTGCAGTTGTAAAATGTAATAAAAATAGTGAGGGGCGGGATTTTATCCCCGACCCCTCCTCAACCATTTTCTTATTTTACCAACATCCCAAAACTGCCTTCATTGGAATATTTGCTTGAAATGTTATATATAAACCCACATTTCTGCAATGCATGGGAGGGAGGAGGAACCAGGAGTGGGCATGGATTTCAAGATAGAGGAGGCAAAGTCTTGGCACGCAGTTTGACACATTTTACAAGAGGGGTGAAATTTCACTTTGGGAGATTTTGACAAATTTTATATGGTTTCAGTACATCTCAATGCCATGAACACAATGGCATTGTGCATGTCTCCATTAGAGTTTTGAGCTTTTTTGTAATTTTTCATTATGGAGGTGGAACTATGACCGTTGCAAAAATAAGGAGTGGAACCATGATCCTTGAAATTTTCCCCAGGAGGTAATTTTTCTCCACGTCGGAATATAGTCAAGTTTACAGTCGTTTGTCATGGTTTTTCGCATGGATCACAATGGCAAGGTCAAATTCACCTTTGGAGTTGTAAATTTCCAATCCACCCATGAAGCAGAATCTTTAACGAATCTAGGGGGAATCTAAAAGATTCCTTGAGCCCAGATTCTCAATTTCTCAAAATTCAGAAATTGGACAGTCGATTTTAAACTATTTGACGTCACAAATATGATGCTCTAATCAAATTTTCATTTTCTCATTCTATTCTTCATCCACTTTTCTAAGTGGAATGCAGGTTTCAGCATTCATGTGCGAGCAACCATTTTCGTGTGATTCGATGTTGTGAGGTCGATGGCACAAACAACTTCAATAGTTTAACACCTGCTTCTTCAGATGACCCTTGGTTGTGAGGTATATGCAATGTTCATGTACTTCTTTTGATATGCATTGTGATGCACATGTCCTTGCTTGATGTTTGATGTGGGATCTTGTTTCTTACTCGTTTTTATAATTCCTTGCTTGATGTGATGTGGAATCGTTTATTTGATGTACTTGTTGTCATGATTCACCATGTTATGTTCTGAGATCCCTTTGTTGTATGTTTATGGGATACTCATGTTGTCATCATGCATGTTTTGCATTGAGATCCTTTTTATGCCATGTTGGTGGGAGTCTTTTGACAGAGAGTTTCTATATTGGAACATCTCTTGGCGCCGCTCCTACATGAGGGTATTTTTCTTATATGATAGTGGCATCACCTCAATGTACATCATCACTATTGATAGCACTTAATGTAGTGACCTACACCATCTTGACACAGGGGCCTGAAGACGTAGTCCCTCCTGGATGAACTCCTTTATCAATGACTTATGTTGTTATTTTGTTGATGATTGTCATGTTCCTCTTCTTTACAACATGCACATGTATTCATTTATGTTCTCTTAATAATGAAATTTAACACATCACGAAAGTAAAAGGTATTTGAAGGGTCCTTCATCACACTTGGACCTAGATCAAGTGGTATCAGAGTGGTCTTTGTGTTGATGTAAATTGCAGTGTGAAACATGGAATGTGCAATGAGGGAGGATGAAAAAGCGATGTATGAGACCATGCTCAACATTTCCAAAAGGGTAGAAATAATGTATGAAACTCTATAGAAAGAGACAGAGGGAAAGGAGCGATTACAACTTCAGTTTCAATCCATAGAAGAGACCCTAGAAGAAATGAAGCACAACACACATAATCATCAAACAGAGAATGCTGAATTGAAGATGCATCTACATGAAGAGAAAGAGGATAAACATAGCTTGCTACAATAGCTGCAAGCAAAGGATGAGGCCTTGGAAAATTTGTAGCATGAACCATGTGAGGTAAAAGTAATTCGCTGAATTCATGTATGTGTCCTGATGATGATTTTACGATTTTTGAAAATCATAGCATAGCAATTGGCTACAAACTATTAAAGAGAATGGGGTATGAAGGAAAAGGCTTGGCGTTAATGGCCAAGGCATTGTCAATCCCATCAAAGTAGAAGAGTTACCCCATCAGGCAGGATTTATCTATGTTAGAAAGGAAGTTGGGGAATGCACTGAGACAACAAGCAACCCACCAACAACAGATGATGAGCAACCCTCATCAGTTCTTTCCAAATCGATAGAGGAGGTAAAAGATGTTGATTTCTTTTCAGTTTCATCTACACATTGTATGATTTCTATTGGATATTTAGATATCCCAATTACAGGGAAAAAAATGAATCTCCTTAGCAGGATGAAGCAAGAGAAGGAAGAAGAACTTGGTGTTAATAACCAAAGCATAATTCAACCATTGGAGGTTGGGCAGAGACTGCAATTTGTAGGTTCGAGATACACCAAAGGAGAATGATCAAAGGTGTCATATGCTTTTGAGACATCGTCGAAATTGTTGAGGAAAGAGAATGATGGGAATCCATCCCCATCATCCCATGGTTGTTTCCATTGCAGGGAAAGAGATGAGGCAAGCTCTCATTGCCATTCTTACACCAGAGATGGCAAGGAAAGGTATAAGCACTCTCGACATTCAAATGTTCATTTCGATTATGATCATGTTGTTAATAATGAATGTAAAACATGGCATCATAAAATATGTACCTTTTGTGGATTACATAACCATACATTTTGTAAGTGCTGGAAAATAATGGCAGCACACAAAAGGATGAGGCATGAAAGACCCTCTCAAAAACATGAAAAGAAATAGGTCAAGAAAATCTAAAGGAATAATATGTATTGCAGTCGTTGTGACATATGTGGCCATCAAAGAGCCACATGTTGGAGGCTCCATCCAGAGCAGCACCTTAAAGACAAAACATCGGTGCATGAACCAGGGGAAGTAGTTTCTTGACTAGCAAAACTGCCACAAGGAGGCAACTTGTTCACCTTGATAAGTGAAAAACGGTTTATAGATATGTTAACATTTCATGGTCATGATTTTATAAATCATTTGTTGCATTTTAAAATGTAAAAGTGATGATGTGTTTCCATCACTTGTTCAGCAACAATGATGTTTGATATTATTTTGAGTTGCATGATAAACTGTGAAAACAACCTTGTGTTTCGATCACTTGTCAAAACAATAGTGTATGACCTTATTACTGTAAATCATGTGCTGCAGTGACAATGTGTTTTCCATCACTTGTTGAAGCAACGATGATATGTAGGCCTTGTTGTCGTAGCTGGAGTCTTGCGTCCATCTTGATGTAAACTTGACCACCGAGTATGTGTTATAAACTCATGGCAAGTGTGGGACGTTTGGGTAATTAGTTGGTCATGAAAGTGTTGACATGTTGAGTGTTCGTTGTGCCAACAAAGGGAACCAACCTAATCGCATATCCCAATTAGATCTGCTTTTGTTTGGAGTGGCTAGTTCCAATGGGTTTTAAAGGATCCCATAAACTATTATAGGTGTTGAAAGATTTCTTCTTGGAGGAGGACTTCAATTAAATCAACAAAAGAAATAGCTAACATATATGTATCAAGTCCTATCTACACTAATTCTACCTACTTATGCTAGTTCTAACTATTCCAATCTAGATATCTTTAGAAAGCAGACACACACTGACAGATATCTTCATTCAAACTCCCACCACCATCCGAAGCAAAAAGTTGGTGTCATAAAAACCCTAGCCACAAGAGCCTCCAGAATCTCTGACCCTGAACATTTAGAGGAAGAACTTAACCATCTCCATAAGGTCTTTATAGACAATGGCTATAAAAAACACATTATCCAAAAAATAATTAAAGATTCCATAACCAATAAACAAAAAAGAAAATATCTTGAAAACCCTAGAATCTCCTTACCCTATATTAAAGGAACCATAGATAAAATTGCCAGAGTTCTCGCCAAGCATAACATTATGGTTGCATTCACACCCCCTAACACCCTAAAGAACATGCTTGAGTCTACTAAGGACTTATTAGACCCAAAAAATCACAAAGGAGTATACTCGATTCCCTGTTCTTGCAGTAAAGTTTATATAGGTGAAACAGGGAGATCCTTTGGAATAAGATTAAAAGAACACATTAATGATATCACAAGAAATAGGTCGGAAAAATCAGGTCTAGCAGAGCACGCATGTTTCTCCTCACACTATATCTGTATGGAACGAGCAAAATTAGTCCACAAGGAAGACCATTATTTAAAAAGAAGGGTGAAAGAGGCAATTGAAATTGAGAAATCCTCCAATAACATGAATAGGGATGACGGTCTTAAATTAAGTAGCACCTGAAAACCCTTATTAAAAAGAATAAAAAAGCATTAAATTAATCTAATACTCCCTCTTAATAACATTTGATAAGTCAAAAAAAAAAAAAAATTACTTCAATTCTAAGTAATTCATAACAAGTAATTCATTTATAAAACATATCATATAATTAATAAATAATAAATAATAATATAATAATAATAATAATAATAATAATAATAGATAAATAACTAATATAAGAATAATGCTTAAATGTAATATAAAAAAATATATATAATATAATAATAATAATAAAAAACTAAAAATAATATATTTATTAAAAAAATAAATAAAATAAATAATAATAATAATAATAATATAATAATAATAATAATATGTAATTAAATATTAATAAATAAATATAAAAAAAAAAATTAATAATAATAATAATAATAATAGATTAAATTGATTAATTAATTAATTAATTAAAAAATAATAATAAATAAATGATATACAAAAAATAAAATAAAATAATACAAATAAATAAATTAAAAAAAATAAAATATAAAATATAATTAATATATTAATAAATATTAAAATAGTTAAATAAAATTAATTAATTTTAAAAAATAAAAAAATAAAAATTATTTAATTTAAAAATAAAAAATAAAAATTAATTAATTAATAATTATGAATCAATCAGGCCGACATTATAAACAAAAAGATATCAAATTTCTTTCTAAACAGTTGTTAATAGCTCCATAATTTTCACGACTCTTTCTTCTCAAAATACAGATCTCATTACCGTGATGATGGACTCACCCTAGCTAGTCCGAAACGTTGGTTTCACAAATGTTTCACAGGTTTTTCCACTAGCATAATATTCCAATCTATCCGGCAGGAGTGTAATAAAAGAGATTAAACATCATATATAGATTCCAAGTCCAAATGAATCAATTACTGAATTCAACAATGAACAAGGTTGTATTTAAGCTTGATTGCAATCTAATTATTCATACAAGAATACACATTCCTGTTCCTACAAATAAAACTTGCAATTGATGTTTAATATGGCTTCAAATGAAAGACCACTCATGAGTTAACCATGATAACGAATTATATTCAAATAACCAAGACTAGTCATAAGTTGTCTATCATCATTGTGCACAAAAACAAAACATATATATCCTCATGCCAGTCACAACACCCTAATTCCAAACATAAAAGAAAAGGAAAATGAATATGAAAAAAGGATTCTTCTTAACCAAAACAATCTTCTTTATTAGCATATTAAAATCAACCCTTCTTCTCCCAAAGAAAAGTCCTTGACCCATATCCAGAGGTAATACTTATGCAGCAAGACAACTGACCCTCAATCTTCCATGACTTTTCACCTTCGTGTTTTTTTCAATATACAAACATACACCAGTCAATGAAACCTTTGACATGTCGAGGCCACATTTGCTAGAGTGTTTTATTTCTTAGAGGAAATGAATGGATGTCGATGGAAAGAAGAATGACTGCAAGCCATCTCTTCCCACCTATATCGATTGAACATTATTCCCTGTTATTTCCTGAAGGAAAATGAAGACACTGCACTCATCATCAAGCATCTGGCATGATTTAAGGTGTATCTAGATGTAACAACATCTTGATGGATCTGTGCTGTCAGGAGTACCTCCATTTAACATAGAGTATGCCTCCATTATACACTGTGGTGGTTCCATATCCCTTTCTTGCGGAGTATGTCTTTGCAATATTCAAATCGGTGGTGCAGAGGTGTCATCTAGAGTCCCTAGAGCAACATAAGGACTCTTATACCAACATCTGTTCTACTTCTTAACTTCTCATAATTTTAGGACATCCTACCCCACTCTATCCCAAAGCCACGACACATGGCAGTGAAAATCCAGCTGGTAGAGGTATCATGTGGAATAGACATGTTGTTCCTATTTCGATCATTCAAATGTTGTGTCACTTTCCCGAACTTTATTACCACCTCACGATTCCTTTGCATCTCTCTTTGCAGCCCTTCATGATGCTTATGCATTAGCTCGCCAACCTCTCTTTTCTTCTCTTAGTCCTCGCGTGTAGAAATAATTAACATTAGCTATGATTATGAGAGATATGATAGAAACACCCAAAAACAAACCTTACCTTCATTAAAAATTTCATAAAGAGGCAAACTCTGTAACTGAGAGCTCTGTGAGTCCTTCGAGCTCTAGCTCTCAAGAGGGCATGGTGATATTTATTTGGTCACAACACAATGATGACTCTAAACTTGCTAGGCAATGGGGATTCGGTGATTGAAGAAAAACATATAGCCATGCGATGAAATGGTTAAAGTCTTTTGGCCCAGTGGGGATGTATCTCTTTCAAATTTTGTTTTCACCTATTCACGTTTGGTACTGTGAACTGAGAGCCGAGAAGGAATTTCCTGAAATCTAGAGTTCAGGCATCAAGGGAAGCATCAGTGGAAGAAATCACATGATGATCTCAGACTCCTTATTGGGTCGATTGCGCAGCGGGGGATCACAGGGGAGGCGGCAGCCCCCCCTGTCGACGAGGTTTGAGGGGGGTGGGTAGCCCCCCTCAACGAGGTCTAGGGCAGTGCCCCAGGAAAAAAAAAAATTGGACCCTATATTAGGTTGGGCGAACCTACCTATGGTTTTAGGTCCATGGTTCTAGACGTGATGGTTTTTGGTCCATGGTATTGGATGCTTCGACATCTATAAATATGTATTGTAACATTGAAAGGAACATAATGAAAAATCAAGCTGGTAGTCTCGGTTTTAGTATCCAGTGGGAAATCTCTGTGTATATGTGTTTTATGTGTTATGCTCTCACATTTTTATTTTTTCCTATGATTTAGAATTCATATGCAAGTAATATCTGTACGGGGTTAAAACCTACACTCCTACTATCTTAGGAAAGGTTTTAATGCCAAACATAATTCCACCTCCAGGAATATTTAGGTTGATTCAACAAATTATAGTACCAAGCATTTCGTGACACTCTTTAGGCATGCACAGTCACAGTTTCCATTTTAATCTCAAAACGCATTGCAACCATAATTATTAAACCGTTGAACCATTCAGCTTTGAAGACATAATTCCATCTGACAACTCCAATTATCATTCGGAGAAACGAAAGATCAAACTTCTTAGGGGACCCATTCAAACTTTCCCCTAGAGCAGGTTTTAATAGGGCGGTAGTTGTGGTAGCAACAAACTCTAAAAGTGTTATTTCCTGAAGGGAATAGTAGTTGTTCCCTTGTGGGAACAACAAAAAACACTCCAAAAAGGTGATGTTCCCTTTAGAGAACAACAACTGTTCCCTAGAGGAAACAACAAAAACTCCTTTGTTTTTGGTCCGATTCGAGTGATTCAAAATCCAAATGAGTGCTAATTCAAAGTTATATCACCAATAGAAATACGTTTTGAGAACAACAAGAATTGATAGGGTGGTGGTTGTGGCCACAACAAATGGCAAACCATTGGGCAATCTAGTTATCTCTGTTACCAAATAAAATTTGATCCGTAGAACATCAGGTTGTTAAGATAAACTCGAAATGCAAACTATATATATGGACAGGCATGGGTTCCACTTCAGCATTGATTGCTTTAGGTGGGACAAAGACAAATATCTTCTACTTACTAATAGGGTTTTCACAGGCATTCTCTAATGGTCGTATTATGTGATTTATTGACCCCCATTTACCTGTTTTCTACTTTCAAAATCCTTTTGGGGCCATCATCGGTTTGTCAATACCTGTTTAGGTGTGTACCTCAGCTCTTTATCACGCATCAAGCTTGATGAATATATGTAGATATGTTTATCCACACTTTATGTAAGAATTTTTTAGTGGTATACTTTTGTATGATCGAATCGGGTGTAGTCATGGATCATGCCATATTTTTAAACCACTTAAGAAAGGTTGGCCTTGTTGTGCCAACTGGTACACTAAGTCCAGCAATAGTCCCTACTCCAACTAGCTTCCCAAACAACCTGTCCTTCTAGATTGGTGGTGGGCTCTAGTATCGCAGCAATAATGTTGCAAGTCCTTGGACTCCCTTCGTTACTTTTATCAACCCGGTAGTTCTTAACAAACTTGGAAGCAAGGTTGCTATATGCACAAGTACTAGCTCTTGTCACAGGTTGTCACTGGATCAGATGGCACAAGTCTACTAGGAGCTTAAGATAACTTCTATGAGCTTTTAGAAGAAGCTTTTAACTGTGATGGACGAAAGCTAACTCAAAGGATGCTAATCTATTTGCAGAAAGAAGCTGAAAGCTGAAAGGAAATGCAAACCCTAGTTTTACTGACTAACCCTATTGGTGCAAGAAAAATGATGAAAGCTATAGAAATGGATGCCATTGACTCTTGAGAAGGTTAAGTGCATGTGCCTAAGCCTCTTCTAAAGTGGAATTTGAAAAGGAACATTTTTTGTATTTTTGAGTAATCTTGTAGAATTATTATGCATGTGCTTTAACTATTTTTGGTTGTGCAAAGGTTGATTGATGGAAGGAAATGGTGTGAGTGCTTGCAGGAGGTTGGGAAGGTGAGAAGAGGGCCTAAGGGGTCCCTAGCACCCTTCCAGAGAGTTTCACAATGTTCGGGTCTCGAAAAACCACTCTCGTGAGCTTCTATAGGAAGTCTGCAGGGGTTCTACAGGATGTTTCGAAAGGGGATTTTGGAGGGTTGATAGTGGAAGAAAGGTGGAAAAGTGGAGATGGAGGTTGGATGAGGGTTTGAAGAGGTTTAGGACCTAGTGAATGAAGCTGAGGAGTGATCAAGGTGGTTGGATTTTGTTCAAGGATGGAAGGAGCAAGGTTGCACAAAGATATGGAGTTAGGTCAAGTTAGAAAAGGGTGGCAAATGAAGGGGAGGAATCTGAGTTAGGGGGTTGGAGTAGGTCGTCTAATGGAGGAAGGGTAGGTAGGAAGGTATCGCAGGTGTTCTGCACACTATTTTCCAAAATTGACCAAACAAAGACTATGCAAACCAAAGATCTGGCTATTTTGACATATCTTCACCTAGAAACCAGCAACCATGATGAACATAAATTTATTGGTAGAAAATCATGTAAGATAAGTATGAAAACTAAGAAAGAATGGATCTAAGCATGTAGTCACAATGGGTACAAACTTTTGCAACTAAGAATCTAACACTAGCAATTGCATGAAGAAGCAAGAACAGTGTTTTTGTGGCAGCAAGGACACTTTGGTCTCAGCTCATGGTCCCGAGGAGGGAGAGGTGAGATCAAGGTTTGCTTGATGGCCTTTTTTGAAGATCTTTTCTATTACCAACCTATCAAATCAATTTGAAACATGAAAAGTTATTTCAATCATAAAAATGACCTAGGTAACCAAGCAAGATTTTAATCTACTAGTAGAAATTATTCTATGAATACAATAAAAACATATAATAGTACATAGAGGAGGCCCTGGCACTTGGGTTGGGCCCAACCCCAAGAGCTACAGGCTCCTAAGAAGAAGCTCAGAGCTGATGCAAAATGAAACTGATCTCCATTACTCAGAAAATAACCAAGTCACAAAAAAGTTTACAGCAAAAGCTCCAAAATGAGTTGAAAAGCAGAGCAACACTAAAGTGTGAAATACAAAATGTTCCCAAAAGTAAACTATGAAGGCTGGAAGCCTTCCTTCTTATGCACTACGAGGAACTCCAACAACCCTCCTTAACTCAAGGGGCTCAGCTGCTCAAACTGCAAGTAATCAGTCACTTTACAAAAGCTGCTCAGCTGCCCTTGGGAATCATCTTTGGTGGCCTGCTAAACTCCAAGCTGATGGTGGAGAACTCGAGGAAGGGGCCATTTAGTGTATGAGACACCCTTCCTACAAATCCTCAGCCTTGTTCCCTTGTATTTGACTGTCAACTGGTTCATAAATGCTTAACCTTGGTCCAAAAGTTGTCCAAAAATCTGCAATAACCATGTATTAGACTTCATGGTCAAGTGACTATTTTCATTCATTCAATTAACATAAATATACTCAAAATCATGCATAAAATATGAAGAATGGTGGATTAATCGAGAATAATAGGCAAAATGAGCCCAATAAGTTACCCATTTTTGGGGCTCATCAATTGGCACAAGGACTCAACATTTCAGTTTCTTTTAAATAACTCCTTCCTGTTTGGGGCACAAAGACTAGAGCACAATTAAATATGCCACAGGATATATGACACCGAGCTTAGCTCATGAAAGGAGATTTACTTGTAGATGAGAGATATTGGAAATTTAGTGTGGTGGATGGAACCAATGAGAATGACTCTAAATCTCATAGGCAAGTATAAGCTAGGTCTAGGTGGGATTTAAGAAAAAATGTAGCATTCTGCCATGCTTTTCCAACCGTGGTTACACATTTTTTCATTTTATAAAGATGTCCCTACATGCTTCAAGTATCCAGATTATCAACAGAGCCTACCTAGATCTGTACAGATGCCAATGAGTAGCTTCAATTTGAATTTTATCGTTGATTTTCCAGATCTCATGGACTCATCGAAGGTTCATTCAAATTGCAAGGTAATAATGAATTTAGCATCTGTAGACTCATCAGGTGGTTAATGAAGGAAGAAAAAATGTTTAAGGTAATGAATGAGGGCAATCGAAAGAAAATTGCAAAAGGTGAAAACAAAATTGAAAGACTAAAATCAAACAGTTGAATAAGACTGAAGTTCAAAAACAAAAGGAAGATAGAATTTGCAGAAAAACAAAAACGAGAAACAAATATATATATAACTACACTAACAACAAAAATAAAATAAATCCTAACCTACTCAGGAGGTAACCACCATGTGGTGGCTACTGGAAATATTTCTTAAGATGTTGGCCATTAACAGGGAGTTTTTCAGTTTCTCCCTTTAATGTTTTTAATCTGTAGGTTCCGCGACCAATTTTTTCTTGAACTTGGAATGTGCCCAACCATAAATTTTGGATTGATTTATCGATAGAAAATTCAATCAATTTTAGTGATGAAAAATAAGAATCATTATCAAATATGAGAGCGTCAGCGATGCCAAACTTGTTGATAATAAATTTCTCAATAAAAGATATTACCTCGTCTTCGTTAACCTTCTAGGGCGGGATGGATTCGATCCATCTAGTGAGTTAATTGGTTGTTGTGAGTGTATACTTATGCTACTGTGAAGAATTCAGAGTGATCTCACCTATGACATCTAGGCCCCATTGTTGAAACGAGCGCTAAATCATAACGAGCATGAGGGGAATAGATGGCTTTCTTTCTCACCCTATGTTTTCCTCATCCTCACTCCAATTCATAAGCTTGTCATGCTCCTTTTCATTAATGAATGCATTTTTGAATGTCTTTTCACAATACAGGAGCTCAAGAATTTTCTCATTACCTTCAAACACCTTCCAATTTGAGATGTTTTCAGGTACAGATGGTCTGAAAATCAATTCAACATAATATTTAGTCTTGTTTAATCTAAGATCAAGCAAAAGTTTCATATCCATACCAGCCATCATATCGACATCTTAGTTTTGCCATCGAGGTATGTGTGTGATATTAAAAGAATCAAAATTGTCAATTAAGATCCATACCTCATGTTGGTATCTTACCAGGTGTGGTGAATTTCCATGTATCCTTTTCCTTACCTGGTCCCAAATTATCTATGAGTCACAAAAAACTTTAAAATTTCTCACCTTCATATCAATGGATTTCTTCAAGCCCTATTGCAAGCCCTCATATTCTTTCGTGTTGTTGGTGCACGCAAACTCCACCCAGCTAGCCATTAAATGTTGGTTCCCTTGTGGGTTAATGAGAATGCTCCCAACACCTGCACCTTCTAGGCAGTTAGAGCCATCAAAGTAGAGTGTCCAAAACATAGAATCTGATCTTATATCAAATGAAATGCCTTCTATGAAATTGGCCCTATCATCTACCACATTACAGGTTAGCTCATCAGTCGGACTACGAGGGAGAGCTTCCAACCATGTGTCTATTGCAATTTCTTCAACTGTATCTGCATGGAATTCTCCAAAACAAGTTTCTGTGGCACAAACATCGAAACTATAATTCCCAAGGATAGAATTGGTAAACATTACAGGTTCATTGGGGTCATTTAGTTCTGTCACTACATATTTCATATATCTTTCTCAATCAACTCTCAGCATATCGCCTTTTCCCTTCTAAGGCAGCAAGAGATGGGACCAATTAGTTGAGAAATAGTCATTCAAATTTGTTGAGTAGTCCCTACTAAGCAGCATTCCATATGCCTCGGGTATATTGACTACCACTATGTCAATTACTTGTGTGTACTATGGTTTGGTAGCCATTCGAATCATCACATCTTTCAATTCTCCAATTACTTTTCCATTTGTTCTATCCAGTTGCATAATTTGAGTTTTAGTTTTCTCGGGCATTGCATGAAGTCTTTTAGCAATAGCGTAAGGCATAAGAGTGGAGGAGGCACCGGAATCTACCAGGAAATTGTATGCGTTCATGTTGAAGATTTCAAATGTGATAAGGAAAGGTGGAGTCATGGATTTTGATTTCTTTCCTATCATGGCTTCATTGGCATCTTGAGGTGTTCAATTCATTTTTGACAGAGTGGCTTCCATGGTTGATGGTGTTTGGGCTGTACTAGGGTTTCTAACAGGTCTGGATGCCAAATTATTGGTTTGGCTACTTAGATTGGTGGGATATTTACAGTTCCATTCATTCATAGCTTTCAAAAGTAGATCCCTTTCCTATGTTAACTTTAACAAATCAAAGTATGCGATATTAGCTTGAGATCTCTTAAGATCATCTACAATATTGTAATCAATGTTATAAACAGGGTAGGGTAGAGTAAACATACCCGTTTTGTCATTATTAGGTGGGAGTTTACCATTTTGAGTCTCCTTCATTGCATTTGGAGATGTATTATCTTTCTCTAGATAGTTCACGACTGGAGTTCTCTTCGAATCACCACTAGGCTTATTTTTCTCAACAAGAAACTTGGAAGTGGTTGCCTTCAAAAGGCGGACATATTTCTTTTTCTGGTCTACAAGTTTCATCATGCCCATAAGTGGCCCTTTACTTCGTGTGTGGATTTCATTAGTGTGGATTTCTGTTGTACTATCTCCTTCATCATCATCATTCCCATTTGTATAGAAATCTAACAGTACATTTATTTGAGATACCTCATCCAAGGGCTCTTCTACTTGGTACTCCTCCTCATCTTTTAGTTCTGGCTTCGGCTCTACTACAGGTTCTTCTTTGGTAAGAAGTGATCCGATAAGATCCCACTCTTCCATATTTAAAATCCCTTCATTGGGTGGAGTAGTCAATGCAAGTTGACCATCACCACCTTCTATCTTCTTACAATAGAAAGGTTTGAAGTATTTTCTGTTATTATAACCTTTTGAATAATTGACCGGAGAATCCACAGTTTTATCATTTTTGAACTGACGTTTCGAATCCCAAGTGGGATCCATCTTCAGGATGAGAGAATGATGATGACAGAAGAGCAGCGGAGAGGTAATAAATAGATATGAGGATGGAAAATCTTTGGAAAATTTTTGGAAAACCACACATGTCGGCTGAATTAATAATGATTTTTATTATTTTTATTTATTTTGAATTT
>APFE030097710.1:0-19600 GCA_000404065.3 Pinus taeda
TTTAATCGTTTGATTGTTAGTGAATGCAGGTTTCGAAGAGAAGGACGAGCTCATCCAGATCGACGAGGCTGGACTACTACGACATCGTTGGACTACAGGTAGGATCTAAACACTTGATTTCTTGTATGGTAAATGCATATTTAGAGAAGGATTGTTCTTAATTGTCTTGTTTGTCACTAGAAAGCCTTAGGCTTCTAGGGAGGTTGGTTTTCTCTGCAAAATTAACTCTTTCCGCATGAGAAATACTATGCAAAATTGTTATAAGACATAACACTTTGATTTATAGATTCACACTAGGAAGATATATGTGTGTGTGTGTGTGTCTACACACACACACACATATATATTCAACAAAAAATAAATCACACAGTGCCAAACTAAACAAGGGAGAATGAGTTGGGTTGGCTGGGCCCTAGCCAACCAACTCGTTTTCTTATTAAAGTGAAATGAAGTTATAAAGATATAAACTAGTAAAAAGATTAGACAAAGATGGAAATGGAACCTAGCATTGATTAATGGAAATCTCGATATTTAATGCATTTTGAGCTACAGTAGTCCAACTCAAGTTGATCAGAGGGGAGTAACCCCCAAAACTTAATCCAAGAGCATAAGGACATGGAATAGTTCTCTCTTTTACAGAGCCATGGTTTGGCTTTTATAAAAGTTACAATTACATGACATGCTTTGAACAAGACAAACCAAGCACAAACTGAATGAGAGGGGATCATAACAACTTCGCATCAAAAGGAGGTCTAGTAAAACCAATATCTAATCAAGGAGACATAGATCTAATAAGTAATTTCTATTATTTTCAATTTTGAGGATGATCCTAGAATTATGGAAAAATTGCACTTTTTAGAAAACTGCCTTAAAGAACCCCGTGTAACTCTCAAAACATAATGAATTTGTAAAACCATTCGAAGGGAGCCTAATTTTCCATATTATCATGAAAACCCTTGTTTCAAAATTCTGGGATTTTCCCTCATATGCACACAAATCGAGGAGAAAGTTTGAAGTTTGAAAACCACTGCGATTTTGAGATTGTAGCATTAATTAATTTCTAAAAATTGATCAGTATGAATTGGGTGAATTTTGACTGATGTGGAGGTGTTAAAACATCATTTTGGACAAAAACTATCTTCGGTTTTCCTGGGAAGTGTGCCAATTTATCAAAGCCCCAAATTGGTGTAGGAATGTTGGTTCAAGAAATGAACTGAGTGCAAAAATAGGCCAAAAATTGATGCAATTAGAAATCAATTGTTAACTCATGTATATTTTTAACTATAGTTTCCTGCATCTTCTCGAGGACCTGAAATAACACAAAAAAACTATCATTAATAACAATCTCGTTATAGTTTTTATTGAAACAAAAGTAATATACAAAAGAATAAATAATTACTTTTCCATGCTCCTAATTGAAGATAATAGCCCAATAATGATAGTAAATTAGATAAAATCGTGAGTAATTAAAGGGAAAAAGGATGAATTAAAATGACAATTTTGGGGCCTAACGGAGATGCCCCCTTGGTTGATTCGAGGTTTTGTTTACCAATCTCTACCTTTTCTAATTTGGGGAAACTAGAGGCTTCAAGAGGCATAATCTCCCTAGGATTATCGATAGGTGAATCTATGACATCCAAGATGACTTGTCGAGAAGAAGACTCATTTTCAAGGGAGTCACGTGGAAGAGGTAGAGTGGCGGCCAGTGTGGGCAAAGGATCCTAGTCATATTCCATATTGGGATGGAGTTTCTAACCAACGTTAGAAGGTACTAACGAGACTTCCAAGGAGGAAATATCTTCCAATAAAGGCGGGGTATACTCACCATGTTGATCAACATCTATAGAGGAAGGAACCTCCCAAGGGTCAGGTGACACATGGGGTCATGTTGTTGATGCTACAACACACTCTAAATTTTTTCTACCTTCAAATTTTGGAGCCTCCTTATAATAATTCCATCAAGCCCTTAAGGTCATGTGGTTTAAGTGTTCAAGTCTTCCTTTAGGGATCTTATGTCTTGATCTACTTGCTTTCACATGCCTAGCTCTTGATGTATTCACAAGCTAACGCATGCCTTGGTGATTGCGCAATCTCTAATAACAGTGATGACACAATCCCTAAAGGCAGTGACTGTGCAATCCTTGCCAACAGTGATTGCGCAGTTGCTAGTCACACTCATTGTGAAACCCTTTCTCACAGTCACTGTGTAATCCTTGTTCACAGTGATTGCAAAATCCTTACCATCAATGATTGCGCAGTACCCACATCGATTGTGTAGTTCTCAATTCTAGTGATTTTGCAGTTCCCAATGACAATGTAAGGGAATCCTCTGCAGATGGTCATTTCACACTCTTTTTTGACAGTGAGAGTGTACTTCTTCAAGTCAATCAGTCAATTCACTCTTGGCTCCTAATTTTTCGACATGCATGAAGCACACTCGCAAAATCTAACTCTAATTGCATGTATGCTCTCCCTATATAAAGAGTATTGTCCAGATCTCCTTTTCACATTCATCTTTCTCTTTTGAGCTCTACGCATTATGGGAGTACAAGGGGAAATCTCTCACCCATGGTTGTAAATGCCTCATCTTTTAGGTGACTTTCTCAACTGTTGCTTTTTTCTCTTGCAAGTGTTTCTTTTTCTTTCTTTTGTTCATACATGCATCATTTTTGCTTTCTTTATCTTTCCTAAGTGTTTCTTTTGCATGATTTCATTCTAGCATGTGTCACTTGTGTTTTCTTTGTGTTTGCATGTATCGCTTTCACCCTTGCATGCACCACTTTCTTTTGTTCTCACATATCCTAAATATCACTATGGTGCACCTTCTAGAGGTAGCTCTAGTGCATTCTCTTACACTAGTTGATGTTAATTATCATTAGAATATGTGTTGGACACATACTTATGGCATAACATACCTTTCGATTGCAGTCGACACTTGTGTCCTAAAGGTACATCTTGAGTGTCACACTCAAAGAAAAGTGTCACTTTATTGTCATTTTAATATTTACATGCTAATGTTGGGTACTATACATCTCTTAATTATGTGTTTTATTGTATATGAGTGTGTGATCATGTTCAAGGCTTGTTCTATGCTCTTAACCTCACTCTCTTGCTCAATTTATCCCACACTTAGTCAAATTTTGGAGTTACCTTTGTCCTCACAACTTATGCAATCAATGACCAATCCTTCATCCCTTAGCCACTGTGCATTATGCATTCCTAAGTCATAGTTATGATGCCTCTACCAACTAGAACTATGCACTGCATAATCTTAGAAGACATTCTCCCTCAACTGCGTAATGAGAAACTACAATGCTTAGTCACTTAGTCTTGTTGGTTGCACTCACTCAATGTGAAATTATGATCAACCCTGGCTTACACTACTCATTGCACAATCATAATGGAGCCTCTTTTGGACCCTTGTAGTGTTCAAATTCGATGTCCCTTGAGCCTCTCCCTCAACCACTATGCACTGCGTAGTCACAGTGCCCAAGCATGCCTCCTTTCCTCTTTTTCTTGCCCCCTACGCAATCCCTTATCCAATCTTTCCTTTACTGTGCACTGCGCACTTCTAGTGAACAATGGGGCCATCCTTCAGTCCTTGTAGTGCTCAACTGCACAACAGCTAGACCCTTCTCCTCAAGCACTATGCACTGTGCATTCTCAGTGAGCAAGTAGACTATCCTTGCCTCCTAGACTTGCCCAATGTGCAATCCTTGACTTGCCTCTCCTTTGCTACTGCGCATTATGAAATCATAGTGCCCAGTCCCTCACTCCTTGCCTCCTGATCCTTCTCATTGCACCTACGAAGGCTCTTCATTCAACCTTTGCACACTGTCCCTTCACTGTCATCATTTAGACAAGATAAAATAGGTGATTTTGGGACTAATATTGTCTTTTCATGAGTGAATTTCATTTGCAGGTGCTATCATGGTAAGATGATGATTAAGGAGGTCAACAATATGATGTTACAAGGACACTTGTAGAGATGAGACACAAAGATGTTATGGTGCTGGAGTAAAGGAATCTTGGACCATGAAAGAGAGATGACAACTCATGATGACTTGGAAAGTTCCAATACTTATTCAGACTCTTTGGAGGGTGAAGATGAAGTACAAGCAAGATCTATAATGAAGATGTGAAGAAATAATAGTGAAGAGTAGAGCTTAGCATTTATGCACTATGATGAAATCTTATGTCACAGTCACCAAGTCATGGCTTATCATAGTGTCACCACAAGAATTATGTGTTGTCCATGTATTTTTCCATAATTTATGGAATATAATATTGTATTTTCAAAAATGAGAAAACATAAAATGTGTGTAAGCCAAAGGGTCACACATGGAATGTGAAAAGTCGCTAGAAAGTCCTAGAGTCATGTAGAAGCTCAAATATCACATAGAAATTCAAAAAGTCACATGGAAGCTTAAGAGTCACGAGGGAGGTCAAGAGTCACAAAGGAGGTGGAGAGTAACCATATTTTTTATAAATACACCCTCAAAGCACAAGAAAAATGAATTTCCACCTTAGCTTCCCTAGCTTAGCATAGGAGAGAAGATCATTCTTTGGACGATCAAGTGGCGACTTAATGTTCCACTACTGGAGCCAGTTTTGCATCATTCTAATTGTGTATCTTGGAACTTCCACTTAATATTTGAAGCTCTAAGAGCCAATGCACTTTCATGCATGTATCATGGATATTGTGAGACTATTCCTTTAATGTTTGTGGTATATGTTTGTGTTCATACATACTAGAGAAAATGAACTATTTCGTTGGCTTTAGTATATATCTTTTTGAATATGCATTGTTACTTGCTTTTATGATCGTTGTTTCCTTGTGAACTATTTTATAGATTAATTAACGATTCCTTATATGCTCTTATGTGCCTTTAATAGAATAGCATTATCATTTTTTTCTTAAAGGCTCATTATTTCCACTCTGTCTGTGAAAGAACCTTATATACATTGCAATTGCATGCTTCGCAATGTCAACCCACTTGCTTATCTTAAAGTTTGTGAAAAATCTCTTATGTTGATAAATTTCAGCCAAGGAAAATCTCTAAGAATAATGGTGGTTGGGCTCATTATCCGGATGGAGCCCCTGCTCCAAATGATGTGAGGTCTAGTTGGGACTTCATACTGGGGAGACCCCCTACTATTGGTGACATCCACCATCGTCAACAATTTTTTGTGCTAGAAGGAGGGCTAGATGTCAAGTTGAGCCCATTGAAGTCTTTTTTGAATATCACATCTTAAATGGCTTCTTCCCAAATCATAATCCTGAGGTGTTTTGATACAAGTGAAAATATTACAGTCCCTGCGAAACTAATTCATGACTTGTCACAGTTTAATTTCAATGGCGAGAATGGAACATATATAGTTGAGCATACACTTCAATGTCATAACTTTTGTAATTTTCATGAAATCGATTATGAAGATGTTGCTTGTAAATTATTCATCCTCACTTTTGAAGGTCACACTAAGCAATCATGTCATACCTTTCCAAACACTTCTATCCATTCATTCAAGCAAATTTTCAAGGAGCTTCATAGGTACAATTACCAAGATGTTTATATAAGGGTTAACTGACTTAGAATGAAATCCGATGAATTGTTAGAAGATTTTCTTGATCGGTTTCTTCATCATTGTTATGAGTTTCCTAGGGAAGATGTGGATTGGGATTTCATGAGTGAAAAATTTCAGTATTTGGGTTCAGGCTCTATTGAAACTTTTGAATTTGAATAATCCTCTAACCTCATTCCAAAATTTGTTTTCAAAACTCATCTTAGTCACGAGGCACCTAAAATATCAGAGGAGGAATCTGATGTCCCTTTTGTTCCTTCTCATCCTCATTTTCCTTTAATGAATAGAGTAAACTTATGTGTTGATTTTAGAGTTGAGAAAATTGGAAGTCATATTGTTGATCCACTTATTCCACCCTCATTTCCTTCCTATGATCACGATCTTATCCAGAGGAGCTTTGAATTTTCTAACACATTCATAAAGCCTAATTTAAAGGTTGATCCTTTGGTTTCCCAAGATGGCATTAACACACATAATCCTAATCTTAAATATGATTTTATTGAAAATATAACCTCTTTAAGGGATATGTTTCAACCTTTATCATTTACACCTCATGGCTCCCTATTAATTGATTCACTTGGTCAAACCGCTCCATCATCATTTGCTTTAGATACCCCTGATTCTCAATTGGCTAGTTCAAGTGGTGTTCAGATACAAGATGGATACATTTCACAAGTAAAGGATCAAAAGAATGAAGAGTCATTCTATATTTCTTCTCTTTTTCAAATCCCTCTATGTTCAAATTATCCTTCCACATTTTTAGCTAATCAAGAATCTTGTGATCATGGTGATCATTCAAGTGAACTTCACGCCCTTGATCAAAATGAAGACTTAGGAAACCATCATCGTGATCAAAATAAATCCATTGATATACATGGTGATGACTTCCCAAACATATGTGTTGATTCCTTAATTTCTCTAACAGACTTGGATATATAGGATTTTGATTTAGAATCCAATATGATCATAGAATAATTTCTTATTGGAATTTCTTATTCTCACCCTCCTTTATCCCTTGATGCATGTAATGGAAAAATAGATGGAGAAAATGTGATATGATCTTCGGATCCATCATTTGATGAGCCAGATTTCAAAGTGACATAAGGTGATGAGGTTGTGTGTGAAGAAGAAGAAGGTAATTCAATTATCGAGCATTTATTATGTAATATCTTTGATGATGATGAAATAACCGACGAAATTATTGATTCTAACAGCTACCATCTGATTCATAAGGATATTGTTGAAACAATTGATGATAGTTGTCTTCACACAAATGTTGTCCTGGCCATGCTTTCAAAATTAAATCATCTAATATTTGGAAGTTCAGGGATTTGTGAGGAATTCGAGGCACTTCAACTTTGACTAATGCTTATATCAGGATCTCATGACCTTGGTGAGATCCCTGAAATAGGTCAAAATAGAATTATCTTGTATGATTGTTTTCTCAACATCGTTTCATTGTATCTAAGCTCACTCTTGAAGGGATTTTCAACATTTTCAAGTTAATATTCTTAATCCTCAAGGCAATGTTAATGATTCCTGCAAATCCCTTGTACTGAAATTAGGTTTGGAATGCATATCTCACACAGATGTACATAACATTTATAAAAACTCGCAAATGAACATGTCTTTTCCTTTGGATGATAGAGGATCTCATGCGCTAAATGATAGATCCTATTGACATACTAACAACTGTCATCTCATTAATTATTTTCCCATTGGTCTATCAAATTATATTTGTTAGCTTAAATCTGTTGATTGCATCAAACCCGTGAGTTTTGATGATTCACTATCTTATTCTTTGGACAACTGTAAAAAATTAGGGGCACTTCAGTTTTTGCTGATGGTTATGTTAAGTCCTCACGACCTTAACAAAGTTCCTGAACAAGATTGGGTTACCTATTTCTCATGAGATTCTATTCATAGGGCTAATGCATTGATTAATTGCTTATCTCTACAAGAATTTCAATCTTTTCAAACTGGTTGTTTTCAGTATTAGGATCCAATCACTGACTGGTTGGGAGAGTCATACCTCACAAGCTCTGTTGTTAATCAAAAGTTCCAATTTTATCTTGAGCTTAAATGAACATATGGATGAACATGCATTTGCAAGCTCCCTTCATCAAGGTAAATCTATAGGTTGGATAAAACAAGTCTTTATAGCACATTATTCTACTTACAAACAAGACCTTCAATTTTTTGTGCAAATTGTTGAGGTAAATATGTTTATCTTTACACATTGTTTCGTAATGGTTCTAATCTTCAACATCTTTCTGTTTGCAGGATAGGTGCAACTCTCGTGGCTTCATTGACAATTTGATTTCACATGATCCTGACCTTTTAGTTTATATAGATTAGGATTTAGGTTTAGTGCTATTAACTTTCTTAGTTGCATGCTAGTTACGTTTGCATTTGCATTACACCACTTTTCTTGCATTCCCTTTCTCATTTGAGTTTTGTTCTCCACATGCTCTTTACTAGTTTTTACTCTGTTTTGATACGTTCTTCCTCTATGTCATGTTATGTTTTCTTTCATGTATTTGCATGTGTTTTGTTTTAATGAGACCTTGTATGAAATTTGTCCTATTTAGCTCTATGGTAATCTGGCAAAAGTCAAAAGGGAAACTGTGACAACTGGCAACACTTGGTTCATCATTATTCTAGTTTTTTGTTTGTGCCTAAATATCTTTTATGATCAATGATGCATGTATGGAAAATATGTTTCATCCCAAGAGAAAGTTCAAGCAGATCTACAATGCTCATATCTGTAATGGGATCTTCTTTCCTTGAATTGGCTTTAATATTAGTCGGCTTTAACGTTAGCTCAATCAAGTAGAGAAGGGAAAGGAGGGAAAAATTAAGTGAGCATACTAATTTCAAACGTGTATACATAAGAGTATTTGCAAAGCAAGGAACAACCTCTCTTGCTCATCAAATAAGTCGGGATCCCTCTTTCACCCTTGGCAAAAGAAATGCCGATAAAATGCTAATGAGCATAAAAGTATAAAATAAATAAAAGGGTGAAAGAAGAGAAAGGATTCCTGCATAAAGAGTTGAAGCAAGAAACTTCGATGGGGTACTAAACAGGCTCATTGGCAGTGAAGCAATGCTTGTGATTCCTTGAAGTGACTTTGCGGGGGTATTGAATAGGGCTACTAGCAACAAAGCAACATTGGATAGAATAATAAAACTCTGAACATCTTAAACTTGTGGAACTCCTATACTCCTACTGTTGGGACAGGGTCCCCTGGGGTAAATTTTGTTATAATTGTAAAGTCTCCGCATTTTGTGGAGCGGAGTGCGAAGGTCATAGGAGTCAAAGGAGATTTAGTCCCTTAGTTTGTTAGAATATAGGATGTTTTGTGACCCACCCATGGTTCGCGAACCATCATATTGTAATGGAAAGAGCTATATAAAGAAGTCTTAGTGAGTCATAGGAAATTATTCAAGAATAGAAGATCATTGTAAGTGTAAGTAGTCTAAGACAAGAAGTCTATTTCCTGTACTTAGGAAAAGGGGAAGGCTCCTGCTACTAAGTGCATGGAGACCTTGGTAAGTTCATAGGCTGAGTGTGTAGGCCCCTACAACTGAGTGTGCAGCCCCTACAATTGGGTGCGCAGGGAAGAAGAGTCTAAAACAGAAAGGAATACATATAATAAAGACTATTTTGAGCCATAATTGTGTTTCTGTGCATTTGTATTTACTTATGAAATTTCTGTATATTTGTTTTGTTATTCTAAATTTATATGAAGAAATGCTTAATTGATGCCCAAAAGTAGCAGATCTTCTTATTTTCTTAGTGTTATGAATGTTTAAAGAATTTTGCGAAGGTTTAGATTTGGTTTCTGCATTTTACTACAATTATCTGTATTGGAAGGGTTAGGGTTCGCGAAGATCGAAATAAGCCCTAATAACCGTAGGAATCCATTGCACTAACCTCTGGATGTAGAAACCTGGTTCTGTCATCCCCCACTACTACTTCAGGTGAGACTGTAGCCCGCGTTACACGGGTTGTTGCCGAAAGGGCCAGCAGTTAGGGTTTTGTTGGTTGGCGCAACTAACTCTGAACCTGGGTCAGGACCCCTTAAGCCAACAAATGGTTCTATTTCTGGGACCTGGATCTATCTGAGGGATGTGTGATAAGTGGTTTCCCACTAACAATGAGATTGAAAAGTTGATAGATCAAAAACTACATGCGTTTGTAGCCCAGGAAAATAGGAATCCATGTCTATCAAAGGAAGAGTGGTTGAATAGATACCTATTCACAAATGGGCACGAGATATTCTTCTGCTTTTTTTCGTGCGAATAACATGAGTGGTTGTCCAAATTGGTGGATAGTCAGGGTACATGGAAGCTTAACGGCCCTATTATGTGGACCCCATAATTGGTGAAGTGCTTAGAGGCTTCAGAAAACAAAATCGCGCGGGTTGTCGATTACTGGATCGATAGTATTTTGGGAGGATTTGTTACTGACTTCGCGATCGATACATCCACCAATTATAGTGAAGCAGTGCGCTGGTTTTTCAAGGGGCTGAGATGTAAGTACCTGGAATCCTTGAAGACCTAGATTAAAATGTTATTGTGCAAAAAGTGGTTTGTTCCTTTGAATTGATGTTTGGGACTACGCGAAGTGGAACAATGTTAAGAAGGAACCTAGATTCAGGTGCTGAGTATAGTTTTTTGTTGGGATCATCTGATAGTGATGACAAAAGCAATATTCTGAAGGCATTGTGAGGTGCGTTGTAGACTGTGAGCCAGGGTATCATAGGGATACCACATCCATCCACTCCACCTCCACCTCCACCTCTGCCTCCACATCCACCTCCGTCTCCACCTCCACCGCCATCATTCAACATGGAGAACGCGATGAAGATGCCTGTGTTTAAGGGTATGGGGACTGAAGACCCCGAACAATTCTGGTTTTTAGCAGATGCTATATGGAAGGCACAACATATTACGAATGATGACATGAAGAAATCACAATTGGTTACAACTCTACAGGACAGAACATTGAGCTAGTATATCAAGTTTTTTTTCGGGTAAACCCACTATGCTGGAAACACAACAAGCACTGAACAATGAGTTTAAGAAGCCTAAATCATAAGCCCAGATAGTGAGGAAGTTTAAAGAGATCCAACAAAGGGTAAATGAGTCTGCGTGGGACTTTGATCAAAGACTGAAGTGTCTAATTCAACAGGCTAATATGAGGATCATAAATGATCAACACTGAGACTCATACATTGCTTCGCTATTGCCTCATCTGAGATTGCCACTGTCTCAACAGAAAATATGAATGCAAGCTGAAGCCTTGGAGATTGCCATGAGATTGGAGGGTTCACTCATGCAGGATAGGAATCTTGGAGTGCAACAGATTTAGTCACAGTTGGCCAACTTACATATGGAGTTACAGAGCCTTAAGAAGGGAAAAGAATTCCAGCTGGAGGTGCATGCAAAATTTTGGTGCTTGAAATGCAAAGGGCCACGGTAATGATAAGGACCATTTCCTGGTCTATCAAAATTATCTTATAGGGGGAGTCCCTGTCCCCCTTGAAGCCAGAAAATAGTGCTGGGCCAAGTGCAGGAGTAGAATTGTGGTGCGCTATTTGTCAAATTTCTGGTAAGCACGTGAAGTATAATTGTCATCTTCTATAAAAGTTTGTACAAACCCTGCAACAACTATTTTCCAATTTCTGCAAATCTGTAGGTCACGATGAATGCAATTGTCGAAGTTATGAACTACTGATGGAACATATCCCTACTTATAGGATGCAGGCAGAAAATCAACCTTAAGATCAGGGCGCAATGCGGTGCATGGAGGATTTCAAGGCTGAGGAAGAGGGTGAGGAAGAGGAGCTGGAACGGGTTGGGGACAGATTATCTGTTACAACTGTGGGGAAGCAGGTCATTTCACGCATGACTCTCAGAATCAAACACACCCCTTCTTTCATTATTGCAGGAAGTTTAACCACGTCATAGAAGATTGCCTAATACTTATAGAAAAGATGCAATAAATGAAGACTCAAACCTAGCAGCCTACATAGAATTTCCAAATGATTACATTGGAGCCTCACGAAGACAAGCCTAGTGTTAATATCGTTACACGAAGCAGTATCACCATGAGAAGGCAAGGGGAAGCAACCAGAAGTTGAAGGATGGGTATGCATGGTTTCTGAAAGAGAAGTTGGGTTTGATTTAACAAAGCAAAGGAAACCTTTATGGAGGCTAAGAAGAGCTTCGCGGAAGCTTCTACATCAGGAAGTCAAGGAAAGTTCGGAGGAAGCAATAATGCGCAAGACGTAGACCCTTCATTGTTAGTGATATTTTTGAAGACTTGCATGAAGATTCTAAGGGATAAGAAGGTGGTATAGGGGCTACAGGAACTAATAGATTAATTTACGGGTAAAACCAAACCTCTGTCAAAACAACGTGAAGCACGCAAAGTGGGCAAAATAAAGAAGCGAACTGGTGGCGAGATGAGACTGACTGCACAAATTGGAGAGTACATGTTACACAGTAATTTGTCACTACCTTCACCCCAGTCCTTCTACTGTGTCATGTGTCCAAGTAAAACATGCTCATACTAACAAATTCTCCCTTATGCTACCAATTGACCCACTTTTCCTAAGTTATCTACCTCATCACGAGAATGGACTTAATATACGCGATGAACGACGGTCGTAAACAGTCTAGCCATTCTTCTACCATGGAAGTACATCTATTTCCCATGACGGTCAGATTTCATGCTCCGACGTGAGACTATTTGATATCTTTAGCGACGGTCTGACTGGCTACATTACCTACTAGCGATGTCAGTGCTAAAGCTTAGTTATAAACTCACAATGACCCAGATTGGGCGAATTCGTTCCAATAGTCGGCCTTCTGGATGTCTCCAGACCTAGTTGTTGGCATAGTTTGTGTCACCCTTCCTCCTCCGGTATGGCAGTTACATCATTTGTGCTACATTCCTTGGGGATAAGCTCTCTCTTCCACCTTTGATGGAGACTCCTTCTCCTATTTAAACACTCACCTTTGATATGATCAGCGAGTTGGTAATTCCTTGGATTGCGTAGTGCTGTTAGTGCTTTTGGGTTTGATAGATAGCTGGTGTGGGTGTGACAAGTGTGAGAGTGTTGATAGCTTGTGGAAGGTTGTGAAGTTCCCTTAACTTTGTGTTAAAAATTATGAGTGAGAGAGAGGCTTTGTATGTTGGGAGATCCATCTTCAAAGAGTAAATGCTTGGGAAATACACTGGTTGGACCCTCTAAGAAGGCTTGTGATGTCAAGAATTTGGTTGTAAGCTTTCTCTTATTTCATTATTAATACAATCAATGATGTTTTTCTATGTCTTGTATGTAATTTACTTGATAGCTCATGACTTCTTGACTTTGTGAGTAAATAGATCATTGTTGTTTTCCAGTTACGTGCTTTCTTGTATTTCCTTTGCATTGTTTTAGGTTGATCACTCATTGAGGAGAAGGAAGCGGAAGCTGGAGCAGTGAAACAAAACTCCATGGACCACTGGTTGAGGTAGGCCTCCAACTATGACTGTTTAAGGAAATCTATTGTTGATCTGTCTTTGCTGTGACTAGACCCACTCTAGGGCTAGAGGGGTTGCCTCTGTCTGCAGAGGGAACACTTTCCGGCATCACAGGTTGGCGACTCCACTGGGGAGTCTGTCCTATGTTCTTCTCTTGTTTGCTCTTGTTTTGATTTTGATTTGGTCTCTCTTGAATTTTCGGGATTAACTATCATCTTTTGGGTCACCTAGATCAATCTAGGGAATCCCTCTCTTGTATGTCGGATTGATTGGTTTTTGTTTGGGAGTTTTTTGTTCGTTTGTCATTGTTTTTAACATCATCGCGGAAAATAGTTTAACAGTCGCGCTGACGTCGCACTCACTCTTTTGTAAACTCCTGTGCATCGCTGAATACTGTCGCACAGTCGCGATGACTCTGAAATCGGTACGTCGCGGGAAAGATGTGTACTTCCACAACGACATCACCCTGTTGCCACGACTAGTTGTTGATTAGCGCTAGTTGCTCGTGTAGTCCTTGCAACGATTCTTGTAGAATTGATTTTTTCACTTCTGCCTACTGAATTCGCCCATCTTGTTGATCCCTTGCTCTTTTTCTCTTGCTCAGTAGCTTGTTTTTCACTGTTTATGGTTAAGGCACTCTTTCTTTGGCTCTTTTGAACGAATCTTGCATTTTTTGCCTGTGTAACCTAGTTCGTTCTTTCAAGTTCTTGAATAAATTGGCTTGGTTGCTGGTTTGCCCAAGGTTCGTTTTGCAAATTTCTTGTTGGTTTGATTGAGCCTTCCCCATTACTTGTTTCTGGTTGATTTTTAGTGTCGATTATTGAACCAATTTTTTATGTTGATTCGATTTGTTCACTAACAAGCATAGATCACAATTGTTTGGATCGATCAATTCACACTTGCTTGTTTGTCTCTTTAAATAAAATAAAAAAATAAAAAAAATCAAAAGTTTGCATTCATTTAGCATACGAAAGTGAAAATACATTTGCATTACAAATTTTCATGTTCGATAAATTGGAAAGCGAATTTTAAATCTTTCATTAGTAGTATCGATGCATTATGAGATTAGTGTATTGATGCATTGTGTTTCTTAATGTTTGCATTCACTTGTCTTGGTTTTCTTGGTTTGGGAATGATCTCTCTACCCTCCTGTAGGTTGGTGTTCATTGAAGTAAAAGGATATTTTGCTCATTCTCGCTGCATCCTAGGTTTTGTTGTATACATACGGTAAGGCTTGGAAATTGAAACATAATTCAAGATCAACTCTAAAATGAACCGAACGAACCTAACAATGCATTGGAACATAATGCACACTATTTAGAGGTCTAGGCTAGAGATGTGCTTCGGTGTCGTTAAACCTAGTAACTATTGTTTTCTCTCAAGGTTGGGGATTCCTCCTTCTGTGACTCAATAATGGTCTAATACAGAATTGTGCTCCCATGTACCATCGAGTATATGTTGGGAGAACCACTAGGTTATCATCCTATACCCTTAGGAAGCCGTGTTTGCTGCCTTGCAAACCGTAACGCACCGAACACAACATTTGAGAAGATTGACTGCCGTACGGAAAGTCCTTGGTTTTCATATGACTGCCAAGGTGCATATGTAGTTTTATGGGTTGTTTGGTAAACCTTCTGCCTAGTTCTCCAGAGTAGTCACTTTCGTTCCTTTTCAGACTCCCTAAAAGAAAAGGTCCATATGAGAACTTGTCCTTTCAGGCTCATTAAACCTTGAAAGAGATAGAGTCACCTTTTCGTCCTTTTCTCGACTCTTGAAACAAGATAAGGTCAAGTTTTGTTCCTGCGTCATAAAATTTATTGCCCACGAAATATTCCTGGTAACAGTTTGAGCTCTTGGTTATGATAAGAGTGTTTTTTAGGCTCGTTCTCGATGGCAACATTCCTCGAGTCTACCGGCCAAGGTCTTCCCCCAGATAGAAATCCTGGTTCGTTTCCTCCATTTGGAAATGCTGATGCTCCATATATGGCAACATTGCCTTTGCCCAGGTTAACCATCGGTTTGCTCGTGTGGTTGTTTTCAACCTCGGTGGTCTCGAGCGTCATGACTCATGTTCCACCATCTTCTTTGTTTGAACCATGACACGATGATTCCAAGGTTGAGCCTATGCCTTCTTCCCCTGTTTCTTCCTCCTCCTCTCCTCCTTCGCCTGGTGAAAGTTTCACATCTAGTAACCAGGAGACTAAGAAGAAGAAGAAGTTCGATAAACATGAGGCCACCTATGCAGATACTGCTCTGAGTACATCTTAGGTTGGACCACCTTCTGCTCCTCTGCGGAAGGTTAAGTTTCCTTGTAAATTGTGTAAGGGTGACCATCTTCTTTGTGATTGTCCTGGCATTCCTAGGATCTTAGAAGTATGGTCTCACGATCTAGCTCGTCCCTCATCGTCCTCTGAAGCTCATGACAATGCTACCCTATCAACTGGCAGTGGTACGAAGAAAGGGAAGATTCGATTCCCCTATAGATTGTGTGAGGGAAACCATCCCCTTCACCTTTGTCCGCTCATGAATAAAGCGTCCTTTGTTTTGGAAAGTCTTACAGCTTCTTTGCCTCCACTTCCAGTTGGTTATCAGAGGCTCTCTTCAGACCCTCTCCCCGTTGACAAAGAGATTGACTCAGATTCTTCTCTTGTCCATCCTCCTCTTTCTGAACTTGGCTATGCTAAGCCTGCTCCAGACCAACCATTGGTCGGAGAGAGTGTCGACTTGGGTTCACCACCTGTTGATCACTCTGTTTTGGAAGACCATCATGATTGCACTACTCATGTTCTTCTCGTCTCGTCAGATTCTCCTGAGTCCAAGAATGACCCTCTTGTCCCTGCTGATCAGGAGCATCCTTCTTTGGTTCCTATAGAGCATGGGGGCAATCATATGATACCCCCACCAAGTAGTTCAGTCGTTTCCTTTGACTGGGGCCATTTGACTACATTCCACCTTCCATCCTATGTGCCTTTCTAGATTACAGTACATGCCTATGATAAGGCAGTACCTGGCACTATCTTGGATGAGGGTGCGTCGGTTAGTCTCATTCCTTTCACTACTTGGCAAGCTTTGGGCTCCCCACAGCTTGTGCCCGTCATGCAGAATATGTTGGCATTTGACGGAGGAACTAGTCAACCTTTAGGGATCCTCCAGAAGCTTCCTGTTACTTTGGGGAGCAAAACCGTCTATATAGACGTCATGGTTGTCCAAGGTGCTTTAGATTTCAGTCTTCTCCTTGGCCGTGACTATGTTTATGCCATGGGGGCCCTCGTCTCTTCACTTTTCCATGTGGCTTGTTTTCCACATGACAGAAGAGTGGTGACCATAGATCAATTATTGTTCTTTAGTCCCCCGGTGCCTCCTGCGCAGCTATTATCCCCTCTCGGTTCTTGCTCGCAAGCAGTACCTTCTTTGTCATAGGTCAATTATGTGGCTACCCATTCCATCTCCGCCTCTACTGTTGATCATGCAGATGGTCTCGTACATCATGTACTGGGGGCATTGGAACCCGATCTGTCATTAGTGCCTCATGACATGTATTCCTCCCAGAGCGCGTCCTTTCCATCTTGCAAAGATCTCTTGGGAGCCATGTTCTCATATGGCCAATGGACCATGGAGTGACAAGGATAGTTTGTTCCTGTCTCAACCTCATTCTGAACCTCTTTCCAAACCTGGCTGTGGTAAGCCTGCTCTAAACCAACCATTGGTCAGAGAGAGTGTCGACTTGGGTTCACCACCTGTTGATCACTTTGTTTCGGAAGACCGTCATGATCGCATTGCTCATGTTCTTCTCGTCTCGTCAGATTCTCCTGAGTCCGAGAATGACCCTCCTAGCCCCGTTGACCAGGAGCATCCTTCTTCAGTTCCTATAGAGCATGGGGGAAATCATATGATACCCCCACCAAGTAGTTCAGTCGTTTCCTTCGACTGGGGCCATTTGACTACATTCCGCCTTCCATCCTATGTGCCTTTCTAGATTACAATACATGCCTATGATAAGGCAGTACCTGGAATTGTCTTGGATGAGGGTGCATTGGTTAGTCTCATGCATTTCACTACTTGGCAAGCTTTGGGCTCCCCACAGCTTGTGCTAGTCATGCAGAATCTATTGGCATTTGACAGAGGAACCAGTCAACCTTTAGGGATCCTCCTGAAGCTTCCTGTTACTTTGGGGGGCAAAACCGTCTATATAGACATCATGGTTGTCCAAGGTGCTTTAGATTTCAGTCTTCTCCTTGGCCGTGACTATGTTTATGCCATGGGGGCCCTCGTCTCTTCACTTTTCCATGTGGCTTGTTTTCCACATGACGGAAGAGTGGTGATCATAGATCAATTATCGTTCTTTAGTCCCCTAGTGCCTCTGCGCAACTGTTATACCTTCTCGGTTCTTGCTCGCAAGCAGTACCTTCTTTGCCATAGGTCAATTATGTGGCTACCCGTTCCGTCTCTACCTCTGCTGATGATCATGTAGATGGTCTCGTACATCATGTACTGGGGGCATTGGAACCTGATTTGTCATTAGTGCCTCATGACATGTATTCCTCCCAGAGTGCGTCCCTTCCATCCCACAAAGACCTCTTGGGAGTCATGTTCTCATATGGCCAATGAACCACAGAGTGATGAGTATAGTTTGTTCTGGTGGTCGATGGAGTTTCGTTGCGCTGCTCCGGCTTCCGCTTCCATATCCTCAATGAGTGATCAACCTGAAACAATGCAAAGGAAATACAAAAAAGCACGTAACTAGAAAATAACAATGATCTATTTACTCACAAAGTCAAGAAGTCATGAGCTAGTGCTTTTGGGTTCGATAGATAGCTAGTGTGGGTGTGACAAGTGTGAGAGTGTTGATAACTTGTGGAAGGTTGTGAAGTGCCCTTAACTTTGTGTTAAAACTTATGAGTGAGAGAGAGGCTTTGTATGTTGGGAGATCCATCTTCAAAGAGTTAATGCTTGAGAAATACACTGGTTGGACCCTCTGAGAAGGCTTGCGACGTCAAGACTTTGGTTGTAAGCTTGCTCTTATTTCATTATTAATACAATCAATGTTGTTTTCCTATGTCTTGTATGTAATTTACTTGATAGGTCATGAATTCTTGACTTTGTGAGTAAATAGATCATTATTGTTTTCCAGTTACATGCTTTGTTGTATTTCCTTTGCATTGTTTCAGGTTGATCACTCATTGAGGAGAAGGAAGCAGAAGCTGGAGCAGCGCAATGGAACTCCATCGACCACCGGTTGAGGTAGGCCTCCAACTATGATTGTTTAAGGAAATCTATTTTTGATCTATCTTTGCTGTGACTAGACCCACTCTAGGGCTAGAGGGGTTGCCTCTGTCCGCAGAGGGAACACTTTCCTGCATCACAGTATGAAATGGATCAGGTATTTCTTAATCTGGGATTTGATGCGAATGTCTTGCCAAATAAAACTTGGGAGATAATGGGGAGACCTACACTCCAATGGTCTGCTATCTAGCTATGAATGACGAACCAACAACAGATCATTCCTATGGGGTGCCTATATGGGGTAACGATAGATATTGAAGGAGCCAGCGCTCTAGCTGATTTTGAAGTGATCGAGATAGTTGCTGATAGCAGCCCTTACCCTACACTACCTGGCATCGATTGGGCCTTTGATATGGACATAGTCATTAATCTCAAAAAGCACAGAATGACGTTCGAAAAGAAGGAGCTCAGGGTTATTGTTCCATTGGATCCGAATGAGGGTACGTGATATACTGAATCAGTCTGTGATTAGGAAGAAGAAGATGACCTTGATCATATTTATAAGATCACTGCGTGCGATGAGAATTTGATAAACCCCATTGCGTATGGATGGAGTGCGTAGGATAGGGATAGTTCCTACACTTCAGATTTTGATGAGGAGCTTGAGCATTGGCATAACTGACTACATGAAGTATCATCGTTGCACTGTAACATGCTTACAAAGTCGCTTCGATGCATATCCACTGAGGTATGGAATTTAACTTATTATGATGGTTTAGAAAATGTAATTTGTTTTTAGATGAGTTTGAAAGGGATGTGTTACACAGTAATTTGTCACTGTCTCCCTGTCAGTCTCCCTACTGTGTCATGAAATCAAATCCATCATGCTCATGCTCTCTGAACTGGCCAAATGACCCTCTTTGCCAAAGTTTATGTCATCATCGCGACTGTTATTAAAATAACCGCGCTGACTGGTGGCTAATAGTGCAACTGATGCACTGCCAGTGCGGAAGCACACAGGTTTTCCGCGCTGGTCGAATTTCATGAGCCAGCGCATCGTATGCTTGTATTAAGTCGCGCTGACATAGCCTCCTCCGTTATTAAGATGCGACGTCAGCACTCCAGTCCAGTTATACACCCGCGCTGATCCTGTTTGGGCGAGTTTGTTCTAACAGCCAACCTTCCAGATGACTCCAGACCTGGTTGTTGGCCTTGTGAATGTCGCCCTCCCTCCTATGGCATGTCTGTTCGTCATAT
>APFE030097710.1:22344-52832 GCA_000404065.3 Pinus taeda
CATTAAGGTTGGGTGATTCCTCCTGGTGTGATTCAATTGTGGTCTAGCACGGATTTGGGCTCCCACATACCGTCGCGTATATATGGGGAGACTCCACTAGGTTTGCATCCTTTATCCATAGCAAGCCGAGTCTTTCGCCTTGTGAACCGTAATGCACCGAACACAACATTCAGGAAGATTGACTGCAGTATGGAAAGTCCTTGGTTCTCATACGATTGCCAAGGTGTATAAGCAGTTTTACGGATTGCTTGGTTAACCCTTTGCCTAGAATCTCCAGAGCAGTCACTTTTGATCCTTTTCAGACTCCTTAAAAGAAAAGGTGCCAGTGAGCATCCTATCACTTCGTGCTCATTAAACATTCGAAGGAGACTAGAGTCATCTTTTCGTCCTTTTCTCGACTCTTGAAACATGAAAAAGTCAAGTTTAGTTCCTGTGTCTTAAAAATTTATTCGGCCACGATAAAATTACCTGGTTAGATATTGTGTGCGTTTAGTTTTGAGTAGGGTCTCTTATCGTTAGTTTTGCTTAGGGGCTTTGTTTGATCATCCTGGCAGATCCATCAACTCCGTCTCCTGTCCCAAGTGACCAAGGGTCTCCATCTTCTGTTGCCCCTGAAACACCGGTTTGTGACGCTCTTCCCATTGTTCCGAGCATCCAACCGTTGAATTCTGGAGCTCCAGAGGATGAATTCTACGAATTTTCTTGGAACCCTGTTTGGGAACCCTTAGAAGAGGATTTTCCCGCCACTCCTGTCGGTGTCCCATCTCCAATGGCTTCTTCCGATATGGGCGACACCTCTCCTGTGTCGAGTGGGCCGTCCGTCATGTCGAGTATTGATACTCCCATTTCGGCTACATCCCCAATCATCTCTATGCCCTACACTGTTACACCTTTGGGTATCACGGTGCTGGCGCGCTATAGATCTTTGAGGGATGCTATGAACTCTGCAGCTTCGTCTTCTGTGTGGGATCAAAACATCGTCCCTACCACAGGACCGTTTGTTTCACAAGTCCGCCATACTGCTGTTACAGCAGTCCCAACCAACCCGACCGTCTGTGTCGCGTCGTCAAATCCAGTTGTTAGTGTCGTTACAGTGTCATCTGCTGTCACTTCTGCTGCAGGCCCATCTCGAGGTCCAGCGCAAAGTGATCAATCGACACATACTCCTAGAGTTGTGCACCCCGCAAGTGGTGCTCCTCCTGCTTCCGATCATATGACGGCAGAGGAGGCATATTTTCAGTACTTGCGTAATGTCCAGAGCCCAGATGGGCAAGGCCCGTATTATGATCCTGAGAATCATTACTTGTATACCTCCTTGCCTGAAGAGCCTTTTGTTGAGGCTTCCGTTCCATTGAACGTGGCTTGGGGTACCACCGGGTATGGTGGTGGCCAGTACCATTAGAGTCAAGGACAGTAAGGACCACCCTACCAGGGTCAACAACCCTACTTGCAGCCTAATCATGGGCAACAATATGCTGGCCAGAATTACCCAGGTCAACAAGGAGGCCCACAAGGACAACCCAATCAGGGACAACCTTTGGTCTCTAGTGGTCCGTCTTTTACATATCTTGGGCAACCTTCTGGAAACCCGAGACAACCCAACGCTCAACAAGGACAACCCAGTACCCAACAAGGCTACCCTTCGGGGCAACCTTATGGGAACTAGGGACAACCTTATGGTTAACAAGGTCAACCCGGAAACCAGCAAGGCAACCCTTCTGGGCAAGGGGGCCAGCCTTACGTACAACAAGGCCAGCCTATCGCTTAGCAACCATCTAGCCAACAAGGACAATCCTCGGTTGCGCAAGGGCAGCCCCTCACTCAGCAAGCTCGACCTTCTGGGCTGACGGGGCTGTCTCAGATCCGACCAGGACAACCTTCCAGCCAGACGGCCCAGCATGCAGGCGGGTACCAATCCTAGCCTCCTTATTCAGGTGGGTATCAATCCCAGCATCCATATTCCGGTGGGTATCAATCCCAGCCTCCGTATTCAGGTGGGTACCAATCCCAACCTCCTTACTCGGGCGGGTATCAATCCCACCCTCCTTACTCGGGCGGGTATCAATCCCAGCCTCCTTATTCAGGTGGGTATCAATCCCAACCTCCTTATTCAGGTGGGTATCAATCCCAACCTCCTTTTCAGGTTGGTATTTGGCCCAGCCTCCTTATCGGTGCGGTACCAATCCCAACCCCCGCATTCAGGTGGGTATCAATCCCAACCTGGTCATCAAATGCCGCCTGGTTCCCAGGCTCAGTATGGATACCAGAAACCCCAGGGGCAAAATCAATATACCCCGTATCAAAATTACCAACAGCCGAAGGGTAATCCTTATCAAAATTATCAACAACCTGCTGGCCAGTATGGTAACCAATGGGGTGTTGGGGGGCAGAACCAACAACCCGGTTCTGGAAATAACCCTTACGGACAAAATCCTTCTGGACAAGGCCCTTTTGGACATGGACCATCGGGATAAGGACAATGGGGGCAACTAGGAACTGGATGGAATTCTGGTTCTACCTCGTATCCGGGACAAATGTCCTTTAATCCGCAGCTACCATTTCTAGCGACGTTGGAACTGCCCGATGTGTCGAAGTTAAAGAATGATCCCATTCTACACAATCCACAATGGCCACCAGTTCCAACTAAGATACCTAGTGACTGTCCCAAATTTGACGGGAAAGTCGGGGAGGACCTTCAAGCTTATGTGATGACGTATCACTTATGGTGTTCGTCTAATTCATGGCTCGATGATTCGATTCGGCTTCGCCTCTTTCAGAGGACCCTCATTGGTTCAGAAGCTAAATGGTATATTGAATTGACTCGCGCGTCATTTCAAGATTTCAATTCGTTGGCCATGGCATTCCTTACTCACTTTCAGTTACCAATTCGGTACGAGACAGGGACTCACCTCCTTACATCTCTTAAGCAAGATACTGCTACACATATTTCTGATCATATTCATGAATGGAGAAGGCGTTGCAGGTTGATCAAGTTCTGGATTCCTGATCAACTCCTCACCGACTGGTTCACGACTTCCTTTGTCCCTAAGATTTCACGGGACATTTCTATGGGAGCCTGTGTAACTGAAGAGCAAGCGATCGCGCGCGCTCAGTACCTAGACTTAGTTTACTCTCAGTCTGGTACTTTGTATGAGTACTTGTCAGACGCCCCCAGGCCCGGTACATCCAAGGCTCCACCCAAGCCATCTGTCGATGGAGTCATTGGCTCTGTAAACCAGGCCTCTAAAAAATCATCGAACCCTGGGAAGCAAAAGTCAAGTGCATCCAACGAAAACACTTCTCAGGGTGGTTTAAATTCTGGTAACACTTCCGAGGTCAACGCCGTCCAGTCCACCACGGCGGGCAAGGCCTCGAAAGGAAAGAAAAAGGAAAAGGGGAAAGGGAAAAATAAATCTGAGCAACCCAAACAGGAATCCTCTAAACCTCCAGTCGAGGAAGGAGCTAAACGCAAACCCAAGTATCCTTGCCTCATTTGTGAGGAGGATCACTACACTAAGGACTGCCCTAGGCGGTCCGAAGTTAGTCGTTTGTTGAAAGGTGCTCCTGGGGTCCCTGCAGTTCTAAAGAACCTTTTCCCTCTCAGCAAACTCAAATGGTGGCTGACCCCTCTTCTTCTCCCTTTGGTTCCCAGGTCTTCATGGCTGGAACTATTCCTATTCATATAACAACTCGAGCAAAGGAGTATCCGTCATCCGCTGGGAAGGAGCCAGAGGTTCCCTCAAGTGCTCCTTCGTCCAGCTCTGGTCCCCTCCATATCGAGAGACCGAGTACTGAGTGGACAATCCGACCCCCTCCCAAAGGGGTACTCAGAAGGTCTTCTTATAATCCGAATGCTCGTGCTGCCAAGCACTATAGCATCTAGAGGACTTAGTGCAGGCTCCGTTGGTTATGTCCGCCTTAGAGGTCCTTATGAATTGCCCCCCCAGAGGAAGTCCCTGCTCTCGGCCATCGGTGGCATCGACCTAGCGGACTCGGATTTGATTACCTTCGGCCTCGAGAGCCATGTTCCTCGACTGCCTCATCAGATCGCTTTCCTCATTCAAGTCGTCATCAATTCCAAAATGATCCATCGTACAGTCATTGATGAGGGCGCATCAACCTGCATTATGTCTATCGCATGTTGGAAAGCGATCGGGTCTTCGACTCTGAGTCAGTCTCCAACGACCTTGGAAGCATTCGACGGGAGAGAATCTCGACCTTATAGTATTCTTCAACGACTACCAATCACCTTAGAAGGGAAGACTGTGGAAGTAGAAGTTGAGGTTGTTGACGCAAATCTCACATATAACCTCCTTCTGGGCCGGAGTTGGACGTATGCCATGCGTGCCGTGGCTTCATCCCTCTTCCGTGTCATTCGTTTCCCCCATCAAGGGAAAATTGTCACGGTCGACCAACTTTCTTTCTTCGCTTCCTCTTCTGAGGGAAACGTACCATTCGTTGAGCATACCTCCATTCTGTTTGAGAGTGTGGGAGCCGGGCTCTTCAAAGAACCTGCCCTTATGGGTGTTTTCTCCCTCCCACCTCCCAACCTTGCCTCGATCTCCATGATCTCGGTTCGTTCTGATCCTTGGACCCTCCCCTCCATCGACCAGATAGAACCTTGGGGTGATGAGATGCCGTTGAGTCCATCCGAGCTCAACTACATCGAAATTGTTGCTGCATCGGCCTCTCATGATCAACCCACCATCACGAGTGGGGCTCTTGACTCAAATGATTTCCCCCCCTGGTTAGGAGAATACACCTCCTCAGATCCATTGAAGGAAATATTTCCTTCCGATGAGGCTATCACAGAGACTATGTCTCTAGACGAACGTCCGTGGTTTCCTCTTCACCACCGTTCCTCCTTTCTCCCTATCTTTCGGGAAACACTGCTTTGTCTCGAGCGGTTTGCTCCATGTATCCCTTATTAACCTCTTCAGATGCCCATTCAGATTTATCACACATCGTCCGAAGGGAATCTAGGGAACATCACGCAGACGCAACCTATCGACATCTCTGTTAAGCCAGGGATTGTCGAAAACATTTATATAGGAGTCACCTGCACTCCTGAGGAGATTCAGATTTATATCGCACCCTTCCACGAATTTCGAGATGTCTTTGCATGGTCCTACAAAGAAATGCCTGGTATTGATACATCCATAGTATTGCACGAGATACTGACGTATCCCGGAGCCAAACCTATTCATCAGTGTTTGCGTCCCGTGCACCCCCGTAAGGCGGTAGCTATCAAAGCAGAGGTTGAAAAACTTCTTAAAGATGGATTCATTTATCCCATCCCACTGACAGATTGGGTCTCAAATATTGTCCCTGTCGACAAAAAACAGGGTACCATTCGCGTCTGTGTTGATTACCGCGACATTAATAGAGCTTGCCCAAAAGACAAATACCCCACGCCATTCATTGATCAACTCATTGACAAGTGTGCGGGCAGCGAAATATATTATTTTATGGACGGCTTCTCTGGTTACAACCAGATTAATATCCCCCCGGCTGATCAACACAAGACGGCCTTCATCTGTCCATGGGGCACTTTTGCTTACAAAAAGCTCCCCTTCGGTCTTAAGAATGCCGGCGCTACCTTTCAGCGTGCGATGTCTTATGCCTTCCACGATATCAGGCACATCGTATAGCCTTATCTGGATGACCTTCCCGCTCATTCAGCTAAGCGCGTGAACCACCCATCGCATCTTCGTGAGATTTTTCTTCATTGTCGACACTATAATATCCGATTAAATCCGCATAAATGTGTCTTCTGCGTCGAATCTGGTCGACTTCTCGGGTTTATCGTCTCCCGAGAGGGCATCCGTTTGGATCCCCTTAAAGTCGAGGCAATTGTGAATCTTCCTCCCCCTGCTACTTTGCGGCAATTGCAAAGCTTTCAAGGGAAAGCTAATTTTCTAAGACGGTTCATCCCAAACTATGCCGAAGTGGGAAAGGGTTTTACCCGGTTACTTAAGCGTGACACCCCATTCCGATGGGATGCCATAGCTGAGGAGTCTTTTGCTCGTCTCAAAACTCTCCTAGTTTCCGCCCCTTTGTTGCGGCCTCCAAATTATCATCGTGACTATACACTCTATTTGGCCTTTGCCGATACCACTATCGGTATGGTTTTGGTCCAAGATGACAATGATGGCATCGAACATGTCATTTATTATCTTAGTCGCAACTTACTAGATACGAAGACTCGATATGCATATGTCGAGAAGTTGGCCCTCACCACTGTCTGCGCCGTCCAACGTTTCCGTCACTACATTTTGTTGCGTACTACGACGGTGATTTCAGATTGCAACCCCATGACCTACATTCTTTCACGACAATTGTTGGGGGGCAAATACTCAAAGTGGATTGTAATCCTCCAAGAGTTCGACTTGGAATTTACTGTGGCCAAGTCCAAGAAATCACTCGTTTTTGCTGAACTTTTGTGCTCCTTTCCATCCGCTGCTACTTCCTTGCAGATAGAGGAGTCTATTCCAGATGAAACTCTTTTCCTTATCAGCACCCTCGATCCTTGGTATGGGGACATCATTGTCTACTTGTAGACGTCCTCTTTCCGCCCCGAGACCTCGAAAGACGCTCGTCGACAGATTCGTCACCAAGCCTAACCATATCGCATAGTTGGGGACATCCTGTACTGCCTTGGTGTTGATTCGGTTCTTCGCCGATGCTTAACCTTCGAAGAAGCTGAAAGAGTTCTAAATGACTGCCACTCCGGTGCTTGTGGCGGTCACATGTCTGGATATGCCACTGCACAAAAGATCCTCTGTGCTGGCTACTTCTGGCCTTCCATTTTCAAGGACTGCATTCTTGCCGTCCGTTCTTGTCACGAATGTCAGATTTACCAACGGAAGATGCGTGCGCCCCCTGCCCCGCTGCACCCCGTTGTGACCGTAGTACCCTTTGCCAAATGGGGCATCGATTATGTGACATGTAACCCTCGCTCGGCCGGGGGGCCTAGTTACATCATCGTTGCTGTAGATTACTTTACAAAATGGGCCAAGGCGATGCCCACATTGTCAGAAGACGGTCATACCACGGCCCAGTTTCTGTTTAACCATGTTATTTCTCGGTTCGGGGTTCCACAAGCCATTGTCACTGATCACGGAAAACATTTCCGTAATCATATGATGGCCGAGTTGACAACCCAACTAGGTCTTAGGCATGATAGTTCGACTTCGTACTATCCTCAAGCAAACGGTCAAGTGGAAGCCGTGAACAAGGTCTTGGTCACGATGCTTCAAAGAACTGTTGGCATGCACAAGTCTAGTTGGCATTTGATGTTGTTCTCCGCTTTGTGGGCCTACCGGACCTCCGTAAAGGACGCCACCGGTTTCACCCCTTTTTAGTTAATATATGGATTGGAGGCAACCCTTCCCATTGAGTGTGAGATTCCTTCACTCAAATTAGCCGTCGAGTTACTCCCTGATACTACTCCTGTAGAAGAGCGGCTTCTTTACTTGGAACGACTGGATGAGACACGTCATCTAGCCTCCCTAGCTATCGAAGCTCAAAAGAAGCGAGTGAAAACTCACTTCGATAACTCTGTTAATCCCCGCTCTTTCATTGAGGGAGATCTAGTACTGCTCTACGATCAAGCTAACAATAAGTTGGGAGTAGGAAAACTCGAGCCAATGTGGCATGGGACCTATATTGTGAAAAGAGTTCTACAAAAAGGTGCCTATGAGCTGATAGATTATGAAGGCAATCCCCTAGACAGGCCCCACAATGGGCTGTATCTTAAGAAATATTATGCCTGAGTCCAGGCGCTCTCTCTTTTATTTTTTACATGCATATGCTTTTTAACAGTGTGTTGTGTGTGTGCGTGTTTATTTAATTTTTATCTCAGTGTGTCGACGTGATTGCCGCTTATTGTGTCTTTTTGCTTCTTGAACAGATGTCTGGATCACCTTACGTTGGTTTTGCTGATGGTGCTTCCCGCAGTACTCGCAGTCTGTCATCTGCGGCATGGGTGATCTACGATCCTCATGGTGAGTTAGTAGATATTCAAGGAGTGTGTCTGGGTTGTACAACCAACAATGTGGCTGAATATAGTGCTGTAATTGAATTATTAACCGAGGCGATTAACCTCAGTATCCACTCATTGGTTGTAAACTTAGATTCGCAGCTTGTAGTGCACCAGCTCAACGGACGATATTCCGTCAGAGATCATCGTATTTTAAGGTTGTATTTACGTGTTAAGTTATTGGAAAGAGATTTTGATTACATTACTTATCATCACATTCCAAGAAGACTTAATGCAGTAACCGATGCATTGGCTAATTATGTATTGGATAGACATTTGCGTAATATGTAAATCAACAAAACACGAGAAGCATAAGATACAATAAAAACACCATGTATATGTATATATATATTGTGTGGCACACTAAGGCACTAAAAAATAAGTGTATATGTCTAAAGTAAAGCCGAAATCCTCAGTACATCTGAGACGTATGTCTCTCAAAAACATCAGTGAGAAATGAATCCTAGGCATCTACTATGGTAGGTTATGCTCTCTGTAGCATGCCACTGCCCATGCTACCCGCCTCAAAAGGCGGTGCATCCTGGGTTCCACCCCCACTGTGTGAATCTGAGAAGCTATGGGGACCTCCTCGATCCCCTGGTAATCTAGCACTCCCGCCAGTAAGCCCTCGAGGTTGTGCGCCACAGTCTCCACCGTATCGCCTCCTGGAGGGGCCAGGGCCAGAACCCCAATGCCTTGTCCCTCTCTCCGTGCCTCCAGAGCTAGACCAAGGGGTCTCGTGGGTCCCACATTTGCATATCATAGCATTTATCAGGACATGTACATGAAAAATTTTAAAAACATTACAAAAGATAAAAAATTAAAAAGAGATCAAGTGTTTTACCTCCATCGTCCCAATGCTCTCCCGCAGGCAGTGGCATGTCGGGATCACCGTGGAAATCCATACCGGCATATGGCCAGTCCTCGACGAAAATGACCTGATGATCCAGCCACTCTCGAAAATAAACACCCCATGCCACTGGGCAGCCGCCACCTCCACGCGGCATGACCCGGGCCCATCGACTGGCCCTCATCTCCCGTGGACCTCTGGGCGGATCCACAACCATATCCGCAACTATATCTTCATTATCATGAGCCTTCTCTTGCCACACAAACGCCATTGCGTCCTGCATGACCGCAAAAAAAATTAGGATGCTGACCGTTGAAGTTTGTACGTTCAAAAACTTAAAAATGAAATTTCACGGTGTCAGCGCGACTGTTTTTAAAACAGTTGCGCTGATCATGGCGCCTCTTTGTTTTTTCCTTGGGTCAGCGCGGAAGCACACGTGTTTTCGCGCTGACCCGAGAGGTGGTGTGTGTAGATATTAATCGATCAGCGCAGACCCGACGAGTGAATCCGCGCTGACCGAGAGTGCACCAACGCTCAAAAAATTCGGCCAAATGGCTAAATCCCACCATGGAAATGCTCAAAAAAGGACTCAAAATGAAGCGCAGGGTGAGAGGAACTTACCTGGAACAAGCTGCCGGATGAATGGTGTCCGCACAGGGTAAAATTCGCTCCGTCAACCTCACAGCTCCACAACGTTCTCCAAGGCTCAAAATGGTAACAATGGTAAAAAATGTCTTTTACCCCCCTATTTATGGTAAAAAATTCTTAATTGACTATGGTTTTTTATAAATGTGGGTTTTTGTCATGCTTTTACCATGGATTTAGTGCTAATGTCACTATATTATGCCTTTATGCATGTTTTACTATGTTTTTTAACATGTCGAACAGGTTTACGCGGGTGGTTTTCTTGTGCAGGTTCTCGAAACCGGCGGGGTCACAATGGTTCTATATACACTTGGTCCCAAAAAACATCGTCTTTAAGCTCTTTTCCGACATAAAGCAAGAAAAGATGGCCGAGCTCCCTTTCAGCTCGTCAAAAGGAACGAGAGGTGGTCGCTTTTAAAGCTCTTTTTTCGACCATTTAAATCAACAAAGATCGCCGGGTGTTTGTCGTTTCGCACTCGTTATTGGCTCTAAAATGACATGCTTCTGACTGCTTTTTTACTTTTTCGGGTCGAAGTCACTATTCACGAAAAGTAATCCTCGATCATTCTAGTCGGGCGGTTCTTTCGAGTATTGTTTTATACTTTTTCGGGCTCGAGAGACACAACTTTACGAAAAAGGACCCCCCCTGGAGTTTTCTTTTCCACTGTCTTTTCAGACTCTCTAAACAGGAAAAGACGCTGAGTTCTTCCTTTGTCAGACTCGTTAAAACTTAATGACATCGGACACCGTCAAAATGATGCTTTCCAAGCATATGCTATCCCCGTCAAGCTTGTCATCCAAAAATAATCGGGGTACCTGCCAGCAATGGTGGGGAAAATGGAACTGTAATCATTGTCGTGTCGGCAGTATGTCGCTCTTGAACATGGCACTCCTATGCTTTCATGTCTGGGTGGGATCATCTCATCTTATTTTTCACTGGCCTCCATGGGTTTGGGTTATCCTATTTGACCTCTCATCTGCTCATTGCTTTATCACCATGACCTCTGCTCATTTGATGTCAAATACTGCCAAGTCCACTTTCGTGCCGCCGATATGTTCAAGAGAAGTTGACCTCTGCAGAGTTACAATCTATCCGTGACGCCTCACATACTTCTGATTCACCACAATAATCTTCCTCTATCTCGTGTCGATGATGTGGGAAACATTATGGCCCACCTCCGATCAAGGTTACCTCCTGTCGACCTCAGCTCATTATCCAGGAAGGTGACTTAGAGACCCCCTTTCAGGTGCCTTAGAGCCTGCATGCCTCAATGGCAGGTTCTTCATGTTCGACACGAGGTTTTCATCATTGGCCTCCGATCGAATGATTCTGCGGGTGTTCGACACCAGCTCATTAATTCGCACGCCGCGGATTGTACCTATGAGTACCTTGAGGACCATTGTCATTATTGGTGGTACCTCTCGCGTCTGTTAACAACTTTCATTATTGGCTGGTAATCAGACGATGTTCACACATGTTCGACTTCAGCTCATGTATTCACATGCTTGGACTTGTACTTCGTTCGGGTTGGGATGGAGCGCAAGACCCTGGTTCTAGTCTGTTGCGAATCGGGCTGCGATTTTGTGGATTTTTATTACATGACTCGTTGATGGATGGCTGCGCCCATACCTGAGTCTTTTAGGATGGCTGTGACCATACCTTTTTATCATCATGGTCTCTTCAGCTGGGTGGCTGCATCCATACCACAGACCTTCTTCGTAAGTCTTTTGGATGGCTGCGCCCATGCCTAGACTACATATAATTGAGATATCAGTTGTACATACGTGCAGGTTCTTCCTGGTGGTGTTCCGGTTCAGTAGTTTTGTAAAGCATTTCACCCCTCCCACTCTCTCAGGCTTCATGCTTTAGGGGGCATCTGTTACACAGTAATTTGTCACTGTCTCCCTGTCAGTCTCCCTACTGTGTCATGAAATCAAATCCATCATGCTCATGCTCTATGAACTGGCCAAATGACCCTCTTTGCCAAAGTTTATGTCATCATCTCGACTGTTATTAAAATAACCGCGCTGATTGGCGGCTGATAGTGCAACTGATGCGCTGCCAGCGCGGAAGCACACGGGTTTTCCACGCTGGTCGAATTTCATGAGCCAGCGCATCGTATGCTTGTATTAAGTCACGCTGACATAGCCTCCTCCGTTATTAAGATGCGACGTCAGCGCTCCAGTCCAATTATACACCCGCGTTGATCCTGTTTGGGCGAGTTTGTTCTAACGGCCAACCTTCCAGATGACTCCAGACCTGGTTGTTGGCCTTGTGAATGTCGCCCTCCCTCCTATGGCATGTCTGTTCATCATATGAGCCACCTTTCTTGGAGATAAGCTTATCCTTCCACCATTCATGGAGACTCCTTCTCCTATATAAGCCTCTACCATTACCATGAGCAGCTAGTTTTTGACAGAATGGAATTCATAGTGTTTTTAGTGCTGCTCCTAGTAGGCAGTTGGTGTGATAAGTGTGGATTGCTAGAGAGCTTAAGGAAGGTTGTGAAGTCTTGTTGTCTTGTGTGAGAGAGAGAGTTGTTTGTCTTGGGAGATCTACCTCCAAGGGTGAATGCTTATGAGACTTGCTGGCTGGACCCTCTTGAGAAGGACTCAACGTGAGAACATTGGTTGTACCTTTCTTTGTTATTGATTAATAATAGATGACTACTGTTATGGTTCCATTATCATTTGTCTTTGTAATGGCTAATGTGAATTACATCCTTTCTGACTGATGTATAATTTCTTTTATTAGATTTCACGCTTGTGTTTGTTCTTCTCTTTGCGTGTGCAGGTGTCCATCCACGAGGATAGTGGAGGATCATGACCGACCAGAGCAAAGGAGCGAGAGCGGCATCTCTTCATCAAACAATAGCGCTGGAATCCAAGTAGGTGTTCATTGCCTACCTTTTAATTGCAATTAGGAGCTTGCATAGTAGCATTGATTGATTGTTGCTAGACCCATTCTGGGCTAGTAGGGATCACCTCTATCCGTAGAGGGGATTTACCTCTCCAACAGGATGTACCGGAGGAGCATCGGTTCTAAGCTTTAGATATTTCGATGCGAGCTATGCTTGCCTGTTGGTGGGGTACACATAAGGACAACTTAGACGATTGGAAGTAGTACTGAAGAATGATGAAGTTGAGGTTTGGGTATGCCAGTACCCGCTTGGTGGAGAAATACACAGGGAAGGACGATCCGCGCGATGGATGAAAACATGGGGAGAAGAACTACAACCAGAGTGGGTTCACATATTTTGTCATACTTTGGACAACATCCCAATGAAATAGTATTTGGAAATTGAGCTGCAACATAGGACGATAGAATGGGATATCTTGAAGGAGATATTTCTATTAACTTTCAACTTTGAACATGGGTTTGAGTGTCTAGATGAGGCGCTCCAAGAGATAAAAGCTGTGATATTCAAAATGACTAAAGAGCCAGTTGAATGGGTACAACCAGATTGGAGTACGCAGCTGTGCCATGCGCTTGAATGTTATAATGTGACCGTGGAGGAGGGTGAAGAAAATCTCAGAAACATCAACATTCTCGAATCTGAAGGATAACATGAAGTTGAGGGACCTAAGGGGGAAATCCCCGATATATCAAAGCCTTTAAAGACTAAGCAAGTAAATATTGGATCAGAAGTGCAGCCAAAGTTTGCGAAGATAGGCGACTATTGGGATGAAGATACAGTTGATAAGGTCATGGAGTTGTTGCGCGAATATCAGGAATTGTTTCCCACCAAGTTCTCTAATCTAAAAGGGATAGTAGGGTATCTGGGGATCATGAAGATCACTTTGAAGCCGGATGCGAAGCCAATAAAGTAGCACCCCTACCAATTAAAACCCAAGTATAAATAAAAGGTGTACAAGGAGTTGGATAAGATGTTGGTAGCTGGGATCATTGAACATGTAGAGGAGTCAGATTGGGTGATTCCCATGGTGGTAAAAGAAAAGAAGAAGTAAGATGAAATTTATATATGTGTAGACTTGAGGAAGCTGAATGACGCATGTGTCTATGATCCATTCCCTACGCCATTTACAGACAAGGCACTGGAGAATGTTAGAGGTCAGGAAGCCTACTCGTTCACAGATGGGTTCTCAGGGTACCATCAGATCAAGATCGTGTCGAAGGATCGGAATAAGACCACCTTCGCGACTGAGTGGGGTTGTTTTCAATACAAAGTGATTCCTTTTGGACTGAAGAATGCACCCGAAATATTTTCGCAAGTGGTAATTGTGGCCTTCAAGCAATTTATCCACAAATTTTTGGAGGTCTACTTTGATGACTAGACAGTGTTTGGATTGGTAAAGTGTCATGTTGCTAGTATGTGCCTCATGCTGGATACCTCTCGAAGACATTAGATTTCCCTTAACTTGAAGAAGTGCATATTCTGTGTACCTTATGGGATACTCTTGGATAATGTGGTTGGCAAGTAGCGATTGATGGTAGACCCTACCAAAATAGTAGTCATTGTTAATTTGGAGGCCCCCAAAAAATGTTAAACAACTTCGCGTAATGTTGGGCCATACCGAGTATTATAGGAAGTTCATCAAAGAATATGCACAACTAATTGCGCCAATGGAAAAACTGTTGAAAAAGGATTCGAAATTTTGCTGTGATGAGTATTGTCAGAAAAGTTTGGATGTTTTGAAGGAGAAAATGGTCACTATTCCCACTTAGTGTTCCCTAATTGGAAGAAGGATTTTCATGTTCATCTAGATGAATATTGAATTGCGATGATTGTGGTACTAACCCAACCAGGTGAAGGAGATATTGACCACCCAATAGCATTTGCAAGTAGGAAGTTTTCGAAGGAGAAAAGGAACTACTCTACCATAGAGCGCGAAGGACTAGCGATGGTCTACGCGCTACAGAAATTTCAACACTATCTATTGGGAGTGCACTTCAAGATGTATATAGACCATTCTGCTATGAAATACTTGGTCAACAAGCTTGTGTATTGGGGGAATATTTGCAAGTGGTTGTTTTTGTTCGAGGAATACGATTTTGAGGTAATTGTGAAGCCAGGATGCCTGAATGCTAGTCTTGATCACCTCTCATGGATTGATACTGGTGATGGGCCTACAAGTTTGGAGGAAGGGTTGCCTGATGTGCATCTCTTTGCTATTCGCATCGCTGATGATCACTTCGAAGATATAATTCAATTTTTTTCTAGAGGTACAACCCCGGAAGGATATTAGACGCAAGAGAAGAAGAAGTGGTGGTTGGGTGGCTGATTTTTCTGTGATTGTTGGACACTTATACAAAATGGGATCTGATCAAATATTGTGCAAATACGCCTCAGAGTATGAGCAGCCAAGCATTCTTATAGAAGCCCATGGAGGAATAGTGGGAGGGCATTATGCAGGAAGAGAAACTGCGCAGAAAATCCTACGTGTAGGACTTTGGTGGCATACTATGCATAAGGACTCTAAGACCTATTGCAGGGCGTGCGATGTTTGTCAAAGGACGGGGAGACCATTGCGAAGAGATGAATTTCCCCTGAATCCGCAAGTGATGTTGTAGGTGTTTGATAAGTGGGCGATAGACTTTGTGGGTCTAATACAACCACCAGGGAAAACGATAGGGGCTAGATGCATTATTACAGTGAATGAATACTTGACCAGATGGGCGGAGGAACAACCTGTAAATGATTGAAGTGCAACTAAAACTACAAATTTTATCTTTGAGTATATCTTGTATCGGTTTGGCTGCCCTAAATTTTAATGAGTGATAGCGGTACACACTTATTAAATGAAGAAATTGCTGCGCTGCTTGAGGAATTCTAGGTATACCATCAGAAGAGTACGCCTTATCACCCTTAAGCGAATGGCACGGTGGAAGCCTTCAATAAAATTCTAGAGAGCACCTTGACAAAGATTTGCAATATGAAGTGGAATGACTGGGATGTATGCAAACCAACGGTCCTTTAAGCATATAGGACTACTTGTAAGAAGTTGATAGGCCAAACCCTGTTCAGATTGGTGTATGGGAAGGAGGATGTAATGCCCATGGAATATATTGTGCCAAGTTTGCTGATTGCAGCAGTTACAGACATGGTTGATCGCGATACCATGGAGGAATGAATCATGCAATGTGTTGAATTGGAGGAAGATTTCTTTTTGGCAGGATTTCATCAGCAAGTGCAGAAGGACCATGAAAAAGCATGGCATGGTTGCCATATCAAACAACACACCTTCAAGAATGATAAATTAGTGTTGCTTTATGATAGTAAGTTTTCAAAATTCCCCAAAAAATTTCAAATGCATTGGCTGGGACCTTATGTTGTTAAGTAAATTACAGATGGAGGCACAGTTCAACTCCTGAAGTTGAATGGGGAATTATTTCTGGGAAAAGTCAATGGAAGTCGCTTGAAGCTATACAGGGGTGATCCCACCCCTACGCAATGACTATATGATTGCAGGATAGTCTTAGTACTCCTGGCAGCTACAAGGAGGTACGAGACTTTAAACTACACTACTCGAAAGTTAGAAAGGAAAAGTGAAGGGGTTGCGTGACAAGTCGAAGGATGGCACTGAAGAGAGCTACGCCGAAGGAGTTGTGCTAGGTGGGTGGGCCCTTCATAGCCTAGCCAAAAAGTGACCATTGGAAACACTGTAGATGATTGAATGAAGAATTTTACGTTGAAAGGAGCCAGGGGAAGCATTTATGGAGCATATCTTTGGAAATCTGCTGCCAAATGTGCATTAATGACCAGGAATTGGAGGGAATGGTTGGATTTGAATTCAAATTGGTCTATAAATATGACATACCCCTCAGCATTCGAACACTTTGCTTCCTAAGAGTTTGCCTTAAGACTTTTCGCCTTGATTTGCGCCAAGAACAATACTATATGTCTGAGCTAGATTGGGAGGAACTGTTTTCACGACCAAAATTAGCCAACTTGCCTGAGTACTTCCAAAAGAGCTTCATTGAGAATATGGCTGCAACTCAACCAGCTGAACCTATGTCTATCGAATTTCCTACTACTGTGCCTAAGTCATATAGGCCTAAACCGTCCACATCTACGAAGCAGAAGAAGGCTCAGCAAGTGCCAGTGTGGCAATCACAAAGGAAAAACCTAACAGAAATCTGCCAGAAGGGGAAAATGGATAAGTCCAAACAACCGATGGAGTCGATGGATTTGGATGTGGAAGAACTGTGCAAAGGGATAGAGGATATTGATGCAGAAGAGGTTGAACCAATAAATTGGTTGCCGAAGTACATACCGCCAAGAAAGCCCATGATGAAGGTGCCCAAAGATCTGGACAATGCGAAGTTCATGGTTTCCACACCGTTTTTACTGGAGAATTTGTTGTTTGAGGGTCCGTTGTTGGGTCAAATACCAAATCTAAAGATGGAGGATTAGGACCTTGGGGGCCATGAGAATTTCCCTCAATTAGCATTGATAAAGTACCTTAAGAAGGTCTATTATGAGGACTCAGGCATTACGCACCTCAGAGCAATGAACTGGGTGGCTGGAGTTGGGGGCGCTAGGCTCCTAAACATGTTGTGGGTGCCGCACTTTAGTCACACCAATATTAACACCATTTATGTGTGCGAATTGTTGACGCTAGTGCATGATGGGTGTATCTAGCTGGGAGAACCCATCTTGATCACAGATATGCCGATCCACTGAATCACGTTGTCACCATCCCAAGGACTAGACCCTACGGAGGCTTTCATCAAAAAGTCAGAGGAAAAGAAGTTGGAAGACCAAATGAAGGAAAAAATCAGTTTGGCCAAGAAGTTGCGTGGATACTCAATTCAATCCATATCTGATGGTGTGGTGCAATTTGTTTCACAGATCTTGGATGGAAAGATCATGAGAAAGTCCGCGCCAATGAAGTACCGGTGCTAGTCGTTCCTTTGGCTGCATAGTGCGCGCAAGGGGTCCATTATAACTAAGATCAATACCTTTGTAAGGAGTTTTTGGAGGATTGTAGGGAGGCCCAAGATGAGGGAAAGACATTTCACTACGCCTGGTTACTACTGTTGATTGCTTTAGTGGCGTGGAGGATGCTCGAGGAGAGTCAATTCCCTTAACATGACTCAGATCTATTGGAGGAAGCAAAGTTTGCTTCACTGTGGGCTACTAATGACCATGTGCACGTCATGGAGACCAAGATGTTTTGGGTGTTGTTCGAGATGGAACTACAAATGGTGATAATCCAATGGCTACGACTATCACCCACCTTACACGCATAGTATGCTCACATCGCAGAATTTAAGGTAGATTTTCAAAATTTTCATATTTGCACAAAGAAGGATGCCTGGGGCTTATGGCATAAGTTTCCTTATTTGGTTGTCGAGGAGGATATAGTAGGGGTCATCAACATGTGGCTAAGTGATTGGCTCACCCCTTCTGATGTTGATGCAGGTACCAGCACAACTGCTGAAGGTTCTGCAGTGTAGACCACAACTGTAGGATAGAAGGAGGCGCTGAAGGTTTCCCAAGAAAAGGCTATGCAAAATAAAGTAGCTGCGGCGAAGGAGAAAGAAGTTGCTGAAGCAATGGAAAAGGAAAAAGAATCCATGTTGGGAAAAACTATGATTAAAGTTGAAGAGTCAAACCCCAAGGAAATGTAGGAGGAGGAAGAGATCGAGGTGGACAAAGAAGGGGGTGCAGAGTTGGGATTCCCTTTCATTGTCAAGAAGAGGACTTCAAAAGGGCAGCGCAAGAAGAAAAATTTTGACAAGTTAACCGATGCAACACCTTTGGCCCTCACTGAGGGGAACTTGGAAGAAATAGGAGATGTGGTCCGCGATGTGACAATAGACCTCATGAGCCATTTTGAACAATAGTACTGACAGTCGCTTAGCAAGGTCTGTCAGGGCCCATGGGACTTGGAGGTACATCAGAGTTAATTCAAGCGAGTGTGGAATAGGTGAGTGAGAAGCAAGTGAGCTTGAATCAAGCGAGTGGGTCAATTTTGGATGCCGAGATCACTATGGATCTTCACCCGGTACCACTGCCTGAAGGGTCCCTGCACGTTGACTCCACTGAAGAACATACACAACTACTCAAGACAAAGAATCTTAGTCTAAACTTGACTGCGTTGCCCATTCAGACTTTGCATGAGATGCACCAAAGGGTGTGAGACGAATTAAGGATACGAGAGAAACACACTCTCCTGGTGATTAATGAGGTAAAAACTAACAACCAACAAATTTTTGAGGAGAATGCACAGGCACTTAAGGAAAAGGAAGAGGTTACAGCACACAACCAACAACTGGAAGCAGCGATTGCACAGACCTACAATGAGCTTCTAGAGCTCAATATTACAGCAGAAATGGCCTTCGTGGAGAAGATTCAAAAGCTGGTCGCTACAGTCAAAGAGTCTTAGGATGAAATTGGCCGAGGAAAGTTTGAGTTGCAGCTGCAGATATCAGAACTACAATTGAAGCTGCAACCCACTACCCTTCTTGAAGTCCGAGAGCAGCGTAGAGCTACCATTAAAGAAGGCATGGCCACTTTCGAAGATGCAGTCAAGGGACGCACTGAGCTGTTTGAGCATGCCATGGAGTTATGGACCTCAGTACAGGAGGATCCAACTTTGCAGAATATTGATGCAGACATAAAGGAAAAGAAGAGGTAGTTCGATGAAATTTGATTGACTACGCAGACCTTGGCACCAGTGCAAAGGTTCACTCGATTGCACGAAGGAAAGCTCATCCAGGCTTAGATCGATGAGCTATGTTGCAAGGAAGCAATTATATCTTCAAGGACACAACCATGGACAGATGAGGTGAGTCATTTGACTCTGTTAGTACAGAGCAACCTGAGAGGAATGCAGCAAACTCAACAGACCATGGGCCTTGTCGTTGAAGGCCCAACTACTGAAAATTTGGTCAAAGAAGTGCAACAAGCTGCTATGCAAGGGACCACGAACCTGCAAGTTTTTAAGATTGAATTCAGTGAACTGCAGGCGAACATCGAGGCACCACCAACAGAGTGACTCGAGGATGAGTCACCAAATTATGTTGGGGGCTTGTTGGGACAGGGTCCCCTGGGGTAAATTTTGTAATTAGTTTTGTCATAATTGTAAAGTCTCCACATTTTGTGGAGTGGAGTGTGAAGTTCATAGGGGTCAAAGGGGCTTTAGTCACTTAGTTTGTTAGAAGATAGGATGTTTTGTGACCCGCCTATGGTTTGCGAACCATGGTATTGTAATGGAAAGAGATATATAAAGAAGTCTTAGTGAGTCATGGGAAATCATTCAAGAATAGAAGATCATTGTATGGGAAAGTAGTTTGAGACAGGGAAGTCTGTTTCCTGTACTTAGGAAAAGGGGAAGGCTCCTGCTTCTGAGTGCGCAGTGACCCTGGTAAGTCAGCAGGCTGAGTGCGCGGGCCCCTGTAGCTGAGTGCGCAGGGAAGAAGAGTCTGTAACAGAAAGGAATACATCTAATAAATACTATTTTGAGCCATAATTTTGTTTCTGTGCATCTATATTTACTTATGCAATTTCTGTATATTCACTTTGCTATTCTGAATTTATATGAAGAAATGCTCAATTGATGTGTGAAAGTAGCAAATCTGCTTATTTACTTAGTGTTATGAATGTTCAAAGCATTTCGAGAAGGTTTAGATTCAGTTTCTACACATTACTGCAATTATCTGTATTGTAAGGGTTAGGGTTCGTGAAGATCGAAATGAGCCCTAGAAACAACAAGAATCCATCATATTGATCTCTGGATGCAGAAACCTGGTTTTGTCATCCCCCAATACTTCTTCGGGTGAGACTATAGTCTGCACTACGCGGGTTTTTGTTGAAAGGGCCAGTAGTTAGGGTTTTTTTGGTTGGCATAGCTAACTCCAAACCTAGGTCAGAACCTCTTAAGCCAACACCTACTCCCTAATCAAAACCACTAAAGTTTCACTAGTCTTGTGAAATATGTTAAGCCGATAAGAGGAATAAAAGGGACTATATCTTTAACCAGGATAAGTAAGGAAGCTAGGGTGATCAATAGCGTGAGATACATAAGGATAGGCCTCGTGCTTGATGTTAAACCTAAAAAGAGAAGTTGGGGTTCTTTTAGTGCGTTGCCAAGCATTTTCACTACTACAACACCCTCCAAATTTAGCCTACCTTAAAATTTTGGAACCTCCTTACAATCATGGCATAAGGCCATTAAGGTCATGTGGTTCAAGTGTTCAAGTCTTCCTTTAGGGATTTTTTGATCGGCAAAAATGACCTCGTCAACATGTAAGGGAGACCACCCGGTCAGAATCCCAACTAAGTCATTATCCATTTGATTTGGTGGTTATGACTCATTCCATTGGGTCCAATTACCCCCTATCTCTCCCCGCTGACTTGTGATATTATAATTACTTACCAAACAAGAAGAGAGATATTGGTATTACTCCTTTGCTGTGCATGAGCAAGAAAGCAACCTTTAAACTGAATTAATTACTCAGTCAATCTACAATAAAGTTTTCCCCCATGTAAGAGGACTTCTACAATGAAACCAATTAATCTAACTCTAAATATAATCTAAATACAATGTGAAAAGTAAAGGAAACTAATCTAACTTGATAGCTAGGAGATAACTCCCAAATACCAAGTGCAAGAGTTTACATAAATTGGGGATTTAATGCACTTTTGATGATAAATTCCAAGCTACCGAATTAGTTCTAACAATTGATATTATTACTAACATGCATGCTCTATTTTGGAGATTATAACAATGAAAGATAAAATATTAAAATTAGGAAATAGTTCACTTAATTCCAATGATTGTTAAATCGATTTTAGTTAGAATTTTTTTGAGTAAATAGTTACTTAGAAATTTGTTTTAATACAAGAGAAAATGGGAAATAAATAACATATCTACAAGACCAATAGATCAGCAAATTAATCTAAAACACAATCATTCCCATATCAACAAAAGTGCAAAACAAAGAATAATTAACACGGATCTGCAATTGAATAAAAAAAATGAATTGTATTAACAAAAAGAAGTATATGAAAATACAATAATTGAACATGAAATGCTTTCTCCGTTTCTCAAAGAATCTCCTCAACAATCTTTCCCAAAATCCATGTGTTGTATTCTTGAAGTAAAAGACTGCAATAGTGCAAGCTTTGATCCAAGAACAAAGATGGGATCTTGAAAAAGAAAATCCCCAACACTTAGATCAAATTATTTCTCTCTACCTACAACTATGATTCTCATTACAAGAGTGATCGGTCTAGACTTATACAAGAGTGCAACAGAATACAGATGCAAATATAAACAAAAATATGCAGCAGGAATAAAACTTCATTTCATTAATATCAAAGAACTGAAATATGTTTGAGTACAAAATGGAAATAAACTAGCTCGGGCGATGATAGCTTATCTCTGAGAAAATATGTGGTGGCTACATGCCTCTGAACTATGTTAAAATGAGGCTCAAGGGCCTTTTTATTATTTAACAACAAGGGAAAACCCTAAACAACCAAAACCCTAACCTCAGGAGATGGAATGACAAGAGTTTGTGGGCCTTGTTGGGGTTAGTTGGGCAGCCAAGTTCCTAGGGTCGTAACTTGGTCATATTATCTTCATTTGGCATGTATGATACGTTGTTGGAAAGATCTCTCTGAGTATTATAGAATTTGTGGTAGACCCATAGCTATGGCCTTCGGTTTGCTGCGAACCTCAAAAAACGTCGTTTAGGGGGGTCAAAACAGCTCCGAAAGTTCAGGACCCAAAAAACTGTTAAAGATAAATGCTGCTATAATCAAGGAAACTAATGAAACTGATTGGGGGTCTATGATCTAAATTGGAGAAGATTAGTAATGTTGTTCTAATCCCCCATTCAGAAATAAACCCAATATTCTTATCATTTTCTTTTTCAAGTGCTTAAGGATTCAAAACTTTTGCATAATAAACAGATTCCCATGAGAGTTTCTTATGTAAATGTTATAAAAAGTTTAAAATAAAAACTTAGGGTGAACAACAACCATATAAAAGAAAATAATATCAAAATATAACACACAACAAGCACATGATAAAGGATTTCACCCCTCCTAGGCTATGTCTCCTTGGTCCAGCTTCCAATGGTTTGGGCCTCTCTATTATGCTAAAATTACATCAAAAGTTTGTTTACAATGCTCAGATGCCTCTAAAACCTATCTCAATGAATTTAGAATCCCCAAAACTACTAACATTGAATATTTTTGCATCCAATTTGGATAAGAACTGAATAAGTTATGACATCCCCTCGTTCTCCCTCTATTCATTCCACAAAATGCTCTAAAACTGGTAGAAAACTACATTTCCGCTCCAAAATCTGCTAATCGAGCGAGAAATTCACCGCACTGCGGGCCATATCCTATTAGCTGTATTGCAAATCGAAATCGGTGAGTTTTGACACGTGGAAGGTCTTGTTTACCCAGTGGAATGTTGCGATTGTGATATCGCGGACCCGCCGATATATTAAATTGTGATTCACAAACACCTCACATTCGAGGTCTTATCGCATTTCGCAATTCCGTGGAGAACCGACGACAGTTTTAAAATGGGACTTGTTCTTCCCGTGAGTTGCAATTGTGATCTACGATTTATTGCATCGCAACCTGGTACTTGCTAGGGGCCGATTCTGACTTGTTCTCCCCTTCACCAATTACGATTGCCTTATCGCATCGCAATCCGGAACCTTCTGTGGCCTGATTTGTAACACCCTTTTCTGCCTACCACTGAAATATGTGATTTGTGAGGGCCAATGGTGGGATGCCACTTGGCGCCTCCTCATTCGCTGAAGACCTTGCCACATCATTCCAATCCTACAATGTAGGCAAGTTAGACTTGAACTTTGACTTGCTCTAACTTCTGCATATGAACTCAGATTTGAGTGTCATTCACACCATTGGATTTAGAATGACAAATCAATCTAAAGCTAAGTTTGACAAGATTGTAACACTTTTATTTTTGAGCATAATTCTGAGCACCTGATCAATCTAGGTGGAATAGGTGGGTGACCACCAATATCCACCTAGATCAGTGTTTGGAGTTACAAAATTACAGTCAAGAGGAACCCCTTCCTCATTCTCCAAACTCCTATTAATAATTTATAAAAATTCCTAAGAAGAGAGAGTTGTTGGAAGTGGTTTTAGATCCATCAAATTTGGAGCTTCCATTTCTCTTTTTCTCATTTGTTGGTGCAATAAAATTATTCTAAATATTATTTTCCTCATCTCTCCAACAATTCTTCTGCCAAAAACGAATCAAAATTGAAATAAAATAAATTAATTTTTCTCATAAAAATCAAAGTGCCAAAAATTTATGAAAACAAACTCTCAACTAAAATTTAATTAAATAAATAAAAATAAAAGAGATTTGAGCTTCCCATTATTCCATGTAATGATGTATTTGGCCCAAGAGGACAAGATTGAGTGAATTTGCAACAGCCAAAACTCTAAACAAATCAAATTCCAAAGCTAAACTCAAGAAATTGTTTTTTTGTTGCAAATTCAGAGTTTGCTACTTTTTAGGTGCAGCTAATGACCAAATATGGTCAAACAACCACTACTAAAACATTCTTCACTGTTTTAGCTTTATAATGAGTCATCCTGGTGTTAAAAAATATTTTTTCATGCCTCATGTTCAGTTCCTTTTCCATATCCCGAAGTGCCAAAACATTGAAAACTGTGCAACATATCCATCATGATATACAGACCAAAATCTCCCTGAAGAATCAAAGGAAAACTCCTTAAATCTATTCTAAATAAGGTTAACTAAAAACCTAAATTTTAGCATCAACGTGTTTTGCTACACTACCTGCCCGTGTTGGTGGCAGGTTGCAAAGTTCTACCCTATCACTGCCAGTGTGGGTTTTGATATGAAAACTGGCACTGAACCTCTTCTGGAAGGTTTTCCCAAATTAGAGGGGAAGCTTCGTGCACTAGAAACTTCGAGAATAACGAGCTGGGTATTGGTTTTTGTTGATATGGTCGAGTTCTCCCATTTGGACCTATTGACCTTATCATCATGGGATTTCCCCTTGATATGTGGACCTTCCTCCCTCTTTTGTGGATCCCTAACTCCCTCTCCCTTCCTATAAATTCACTCCCTTCCATCCCCAAATGATTGGTCATTGATTTCTGCATCCCTATGCTGAGATTATGCTTACATTCTACTCATTATAGATTGGAGAAGGAGTGCTTGAATAGTCTTTGCTTGGACTTGGCCATCCACCAAAAGGAGGTCTCCAACATCAAGGCATAGGTTGTATGCTTCCCTTTTTAACTCATTAATATATACATTTGATGCTCACTTTCCATAAGTGTGTAAATTTTAGATTAATACTCCTTTATCTATTAAGTAGTTTATGTTTAATGTATGCCATATATGCTCTTGTACCTTGCATAGCTCTTTGATCTTCCTTATAGGTACTCGGACGTGAAGAATAAGTAAGTAGCGAGCCCTGGAGTGGAAGAATCAAAGTCACCTCCAAAGGATTGAGCGATTAGCATCAGAGTGAGGTAGGTTTCCCCTTCTCTCTGGATTTGTTAAACATAAATTAGGAAAGTGTATGTTAGTTTGTTTACTTTGTTGCTAGACCCACTCATTGGGCTAGAGGGATCGCCTCTGTTCACAGAGGGGATTTACCTTCACAATAAAATGGCGACTCTTCTAGGGAAGCTATAGCCTCTTCATCCTCTTTTCTCAACTGATCTCTTGATCAGTTTGACCGACCATCGTGTTCTCAGTTAGTTTGAGTATGTATAGGTCTGCACAATCACTGATTTCTACCTTAGAGTGCTAAGTGTAGAAGTGTTTGTGGAAATATTTTTGTTTTTTGCATTATTCCTTGCCCAACGTGCTTTTTTCTCTGACATTCACATTGCCAACATGCTTTCTCTTTAAACAGTGACGCTAGTCCCCTATTCAACTCCAGTTTGGCCATAACAACGGTGCTGATCTCAGAGATTGGCAAAAAACCTAGGGTTTCTCTGTCAAACTCCAGTGTGTCTGAGCCCTTGAGGTCTTGTCTTTTCTTGTATGATTGGATTTAATGGCGTTTTTTCTGATTACCTTCTTTCATTAGAAAATTCTTATCTTTTTGAACTTTCAAGTGTTTGAATGCAATTGGATTGATTTTAGGGATTGTAGGTCATTTGATTGTCCCTTGCCGCTTGTGACTGTCACTTAGTCCGTGGTTTTCTGATTGTTTAGGTCTGATTATCTGGTAAAATCATTCAAAAAATTAGTTTGCGTTAATTTCGGTTTGTCTTTAGCAAAGTTGCTTTTTATTTGTATTAGGTCATCTTGCATTTGAAATTCATCCTTGTTATTTATCAAGCATAGATTACATTGCTTGGTTTATAAACTAAAAATAGTCTATTTCTTTATCTATCCAAAAGAGAAAGTGAAATACATTTTCATTGAGTTCTTTTGGATTTGATTTGATGTTGCTTTGATTGGTGCATCCTTTGCATTAGGAGCTTTTGAATAAAAAATTTCATTTTTTGCTTTAGTTGAAATTTGCATTAGAACATTTGAAAATCAAAGAAAACATCATTTAGTTAAAGTGAATCTTAGTAAATTAAAAGCCATTTTTTCTTTCAATAGGTTTCACGTTGAATAGTGAAAGTGAAGTTTAGTTTTGCTTTTGCATATTTCATTTGGAAAAGAAAAGTTAGTGGAGGCATATTGTTTGACGCATTCTCTTGTTTGATGAATTAATTTATTGAACTCTCTTCCCTTGTTAGTATAGCATTCATTGAAGTGAAAAGTTTCCTTTTCTCATATAGTTGCATTTTAGGAATCAAATGACATTGTTTGAGCCCAAAATTGAAACATAATTCACGAACAACATTAAAATTTATTGAATTAACCTAAGGAGCATTTGGAACTTAACGTAAACATTTAGAGGTATAGGCTAGAGACGTGTTCCAACATCTATAAACCTAACAACTGTCATTAACTACCTGCGTTGTATCTAGGGGTGAAATCCCGTTCTAGTACAGAAGTATATCAGAGGTTCTCTAGTACTCTTTGGTATATCAGAGGCACTCTAGTATGGCAATTAAATGGGAACGCTCTCACCGAACAGTTATGCATTAGACAACACTAACATGGACTTGTGCTCCCCATATCATCGAGTATATATTGGGAGACCCCACTAGGTTTCTATCCTTTAGCCACATGTAACTCATTCAAATGCCTTGTAGATGTGATACATCGAACACAACATTTGGGGAGATCAGTCATCGTATGTTAAGTCCTTGGTTTCGGCTAAGGTGTATATAATGGTTCGCGAATACTTGGTAAACCCTCTTGCTTAGTATACCCTTTTTGATTTATTTCTTGTTTATAAGTTCTAAAATTTAACTACCCATGATAACATGACTTACTTATGCAGTTATCCTTGTCCTCATATTACTTGATTAATAGTAAATTTTAACTATAGGCTCAAAGAAACCACCCATTATTGTTTTTGAGTGAAGGTCATCGTGGCTAAACCACCGGGTTCACCTTCCATTTCTCCTTCATCATCTAACATTGAAGGGTCATCACAAGGAGTCCATCTTGAGATTTCACAATCACTTGAATACCAAAGTCTTGAACTTGGAATTATCCCTAGTATTCAACCCCTTGCTTCTCATCCTCCACCTCGAGACTCATCATTTTAGGAATCTAACCCAGAAACTCCTGAGAGTCCACAAAGGTTTATATTCTTCCCGCTGAATCCACTCTTTGATCCATTGGTCATATCTCCTCAACGGTCATATAGTACATACGATAATCCTGGTGTGCATTTGGATTTATCTCCACCATCATCTCAGATTCCCCCCCACCAACTGTTTCCACCCATGGCATTAGGAGGTGAGTTTCCAACTTCTCCTCGAGGTCCTCCAGAAGTCTTAGCCACTCACACTCTTGGTGTTGGCGATGATTCTGAATATAACTTTCCACCTGAAGGCTTTTCATATGTGGGAAGTGTACCACCTCCACCATCGCCTGAAAGTAGTGAACCTTTGTTTCCACCTGGTTGCACCACTTTGGCTCAATTGGTTTTAGGTACTCCAAGTGCATCTTCACTTTATCACAATCCCATTTGGTCGTTGGGCACCGTGCCTACTTCTAGTCAGTTTGTTTCAAGCATGGGCTCTCAAATTCTTATACTGACTACAGTTTCTTGAGTTCTTGTATAAATGACAGTTACAGCTGGGACAATTAATGTCCCTATAAGTTCCTCAGGTTCTCCATTAAGTGGACAATATGTACCACCACCTATCCCACCGCACGGGGGGCAACAACCACCTCCTCCATATGTATCTTCTGTTTCAGGTGGAACTTATGTGAGTGGATCTCAAACTCACACTACTGGAGTTAGTCAAAATGTTGGCAATGTACCTTATCCTAGTGGATCATCTATTCCATTTGGATCATGCCAAATCTCGTATCAACAACCTCTTTCGGCCTAGATACTGTACCAGAAACTGTACCCTTCGTATGGCTCATAACAACCTCAAAATCCACCCTTTACTCAATAGTCAGGCCCCCAAATGTAGTCTGGTTAAAATCCCTCATTTGGGGCCTCTCGTCAATTTCAAGCTGGAACCTATCAATACCAACTTGGAACTTGTTAACACTCAGGTTGTTCCCTTTGACTCCTAAGGGAACACGGCCGAGGTAACCACAAACCAAGCTTTGGACTGCAGGTCCTAGCCTACCAACAGTCAGAGAGGGCTCTCTCTTTGGGATTTAGCTTTGTTTAAGGGATGATTTTAGGCTAGATATGATGCACATGTGTTTTAATTTAGTTTGGTGGGATGGTTGATTTATTCAGGCAGAGTTGGCATGCAAAGTGTAAGAAGTTCAAAGCATTGGGCATGGAGTCCAGGATTAAGGGCTGCTGGGTGTGTTTTCTTTGGCAAAAGAGAGGAATACAGAGCAAGATAACTACACATGGAACAATCTTTAATGCTGGAGCAAGGATGAAAGGGAGATCAGGGGATGAGAGGCAATTAAGGATCTCTCATTTAGCCAAAGAGGGAAGGTGAATGAATAATATCTAGGAGCGGAAGAATTCATAGACAACATTCATAAATGAGAGAAATAGCTTAAACATGATCAATTAAGTATGCATATTCATCACTAGTTCAGAAGAAAACATTAAGAAATCACAGAAACTGAGCATAAAGTGCTGCTAAGCAAGTTCTAAGCTATTCTTTCTTTCTGCAACTTGGATCATGACACATAGATGATATAGACACATGTAAACTGAAAATGGAGGCGAAAACAAACTTATTGAGACATGTAGAGGCGTTAGAATTCTGAAACAAGCTCTTTATGCCATCAAAACCACAACCAGCAGTTCATAACAATGCATTCCAACAATCTTTGATTATAGAACTCTCAAAATCTACAACGCAAGTCTCTAAAGAGAAATATCAACCAACCAACCCTTATTACATTGTTCAGGGCTGTATTTATAGGCAAAATATCTACAAGAATAGATATGATAGAAGATCTGAGGAAATAATTGCAATTAACCTAACTTCTCTTGCAAGTAATGTAAAAAATATCTATCTAATGCTGCGCTGGGGGCAGCTGCATCAAAAAATGAGGCTATGTGGCGTCCTTTGGTAGCTCTGCTGTCCAATCTGCAATCACTATGCCTTCAATCTCTTATCTGCACCTCTTAGTCGGTTCTACTGCTCTTAGGTGGCTGTGATTCTTATTAAATCTAATATGACTCGGCTTTAATGGCCTTTAACTCTGTTCTGATACTCTTTAACTAGTCAATTCGCTCCTTTCTATTTCTTTCGGGCAAAAATAACTGCTGCAAACCATGCGCTGGACTGAGGCTTTCCATTTTGGCCATTTTTTCTTAGCGATGTGCGATTAGCGCTAAGTGCTAATCGCGCATCAAAACTTCCCCTGATTTCATTCCGGGCTTCCTAAGCAGTGATTTCGCCTTTCGCGCTTTTTTTTTGGTGGTGATGTCAGCATGACGTCAGCGGTGGGACCCAGTACGGCGGATGACATTAGCGGGGTGACGTGGCAGGGTGATGTCACATAAGGGAAGGCAGTTTCCGGTTTCATGGCGCACCGCTTTTGTGCACAGGTGGTTTGGGAGGAGGGGGCTCCGCCACAGTCGAGAGGGTGACGCATGGCGGGAGTACGACGGGAAAACTGCCCATCTCCCGGACGCTAACCATCGACAGGTTCGGAGGGAAAAAGACCCGCCCACTGTAGATCTAGGGTGTAGGAAATTGGACAGATGGTGGAACAGAGAAGGCGGCGGAAGGATAAGGGACGGGGCCCACGGCACCTTTATTAGTTATTTAATTTCGACGAGGGGGGGAAACTTTAGGAAAGTGGGTTTACGGGATTATGAGCGAGCGGGTCAAAATATTTAAATGGGGGACTTTAGGATAAGGGCGGAACATGGGTCTTGTAAGGTTAGAGCTGAGGGGGAATGGTTGTTAGTGTGACCAGATGTCAGACTAAGTCTAGTTAGGAGGCGAATGGGTTAGTAGGAGCCCCAGATGGACTACTACCTCCCGGACTTAGAAGAATATGGCTATAGTGCCAAGGAAGGGTTACTTAATATTTTTGGGATTCTATATATTTTTCGCATAGTAGGGGATAGGGAAATGATTTAGGGAGCTAAATAATAAAATTAGGAGTTAATATGAATCCTTGAGGTGAAGTGTAGGGGAAAAGTTAAGCTTTGTAAACTAAAAATTAGTTTATAGGGGGTGAATGAACTGCGGAGAAATGACTTGTGCACAAAAAATGTGACTTCTCTTGACTGAAGAAAGTCAAAGCTTGACTTGGCTTTTCACCAAAATGGAGTGATAACCGGACTGGTTGGGCAGATCCCACGTTCCTCAAGGGGATGTTAGTGAGTGATTTGGGAAATAAGAAGAAGGGGGAGTTAGAGATGCCTTGCTTGATCTGATCAAAATGAAAAAGTGCCTCAAAACTGTGATCTGGATAAAT
>APFE030097710.1:63941-82691 GCA_000404065.3 Pinus taeda
CCTGAAAAATTAGCTGCAACCCCACTGATTTTTAGATCAGCGATATCTCCTTCATCCGGACTCCGATTTGACCGATTTTTTTTTTTGAAATCGGTTATTTTTTCACAAAGAATACAGATCTGTAATCAGATTTTATAGATATTGAACCAAAACGTACAAATCTGATCTGCAAACTCGCCGCCCTTGAAACCTTGCAAAAAGTTAAAAAAAAATTTCCACTTTTGTGCCCAAGAAAGTGCTCTGATACCACTTGCTGTACCTCTGATACCACTTGTTGTAGATCTAAACCGGAAATATAGCTCTGATACCACTTGTTGTATATCTAACCCAAAAATATTATAGATCTGATAAGAAAGTATGAGATAATGCAAATAAACCCAGAAATAGATAGAAATGATTCTTTATTGATCAAACCCTTATGGTAGGGCAACACCATACATTCACTCCTTAAGGAAGGAGAACACTCCACAAGCCATATACTTGTTCATACAATATTACTTCTCTTCATATCTCTCCATGTGGAGTCTCTAGCCTCTATATAGGCCTCATACATACAATATCATGCATCATTAACATGGTTTCCTCATACCATCAATTAATACCATGGGCCCCTTACATTATTATTAACTACTTGTGGTCCCTTACATGACATGGGTTAACCACCTTATTTATTACTATGGCCTATCCCCTTATTACATTATTACCTTGGGTACCTCCCTTGGTACACCATATTATCCCCCCTAGGTATATAACAAAAACTTATTCCCTTTCCTATCCAAAGATGGAATAGGATAGCCATTCCATGAGAAGTGCTTGATGAACCGCCTATAATAACTTGCTAATCTCATGAATGATCTGACCTCATCCACATTCCTAGGAGTTGGCCACTCCATGATAGCTTTAATCTTTTATAGGTCCATTCATATCCCTTCCTTGGAAACAACATGTCCCAAGTAGAGAATCAAAGATTGAGGGAAACTACACTTGTTGAGCTTGGCATACAACTCATGCTCTCTCAACAATATCAACACTGTTGGTAGGTGCTCTACATGTTATTCCTCGTTCTTGGAATATATCAATATATCATCAATAAACACTATCACAAACTTGTCCAAGTAAGGACACAACACATTGTTCATCAAACACATGAAAGTGGTTGGAGCATTAGTAAGACCAAACAAAACCACCAAAAACTCATAATTCCCATAAGGAATGAAGTCTTGTAGATTCCTTATTATTTTACGTGCACCTGATGATATCTTGACCTCAAATCAATCTTTGAAAATATTGTTGCTCCCTTACAATGAACAAAAAATTCATCAATCTATGACAATGGATACATGTTCTTGATGGTCACCTTATTTAGTTTCCTATAATCTCTGCACAATTTGAGAGTGCCATCCTTCTTCTTCACAAACAACATTGGTGCACCCGAAGGTGACACACTTTTCCTTATGTATAATTTATCAAACATTTCCTTAAGCTACAACTTCAATTCCACCAACTCTGGATGAGTACTCCCCTTGTAAATTAGAATATGTAACAATTCAACATTCCAGGCGATCTGGTAAAACGCTGCAAATTTTTTGGCCAATTTGGGTTGTAGAACACAAAAGTTGATTTTGGATGAGGTATGGCCTTTGTCTGTCTTACAAGATTTGTTAGATTCTAGTTGGGTAGTCCCTGATGGGGGTGCGTACACTGTAGGAAATGGAACTCTATTGGAAACTGTGTCCCCACTACACCTGTCATCTTCTCAGCATGGTGTGGCATCAAACCGATGTTAAATCTTGGAGTGGGTACCTGCTATCGCATCGTTATAAATGCAGAGGTAATGCACTAGGGTGGAAAAGGAGTGTGCGTAATGGGAATGGAGGTGAGGGTAATTTCTCATCCTCATTCACATGTGTTCATTTGATACCAGGTCCTTTGGTTTTATGTTAGCATGTAGTGGAGGTCTATCCTGTTTGTGAGAGTATAGTATTTTGGTAACTCTCGTCCAGACTAAAGCATTTGTTGAGTCAATGCTTGTTATTGTATATTTGTATGTGACAATTACAAAGGTTGGGCGTGTCTTTGAATTAGTGGCCATCCATTCAAATTCACCCTTTCTGGATAACAATCCTCAAGGTATTTCTTACCTTTGCACAATTCTTGCTTTTAAGTGTTGGTCTCCTAGTTACATCTCTTTGTGGTTTTGAATTTAAGGGAACTACAATTCTGGTTATGGAGTCGTGGTGCATATTTAAGGTTTTACACAAACTTCTTTTGATTTTGTTACTGGTATATTATAGGCTTGTGACTAGGGATATCAATTTCTTAATTCTGGTCACAGGGAGTTCGGTATAGTCCGATTTTTACCCTGTTCTTGGTGTCATTTCCTTTGAGCGCAAGTAATCTAAGTGTTGTCAAGGGTAGTCTGATTATCTGGAATGATCGAAAATTGTTTTTTGTGTGGCTCTGGTCTGTTAATTGTCTTATGTCATTAAAGTGAAATGCCTTCCAAAGCTTGCTTGACCTTTGTCCTCTAGTTTGGAACTTAGGGGATGACTTGGTAATTTTTTGGTCTGGGATAAAAGGGTCAATAGTTTGTCTATTTGAATTTTACTTTGTCCGTGGTTCCATTAGTGTATGTCTACATAGTTCCTTTTATTATGCAATTATGCCCCCTCGACAGAGAATGGAGGTCATAAGAGGAGTAGGCAATGTTGGGTTCAAACGAACTCAAACTTTTTCCTATGACTCCATGGCACTGTTTTTATGTAGTCCCCCTTGAATGTGGAGAGATATTATGTTGTTGGAATCAGATGAATAAGGGGATCACCCCTATTATTCCGAGTCTAAGATTGTTGAAGATGGTTTCAAATGAGTTCCGAATCTGAGATGTTTTCGGAAGAAGAGACTTCATTTCTTGCACTCCTTGTCCCTGTATCAACAAATGGACACATTGCTACACTTAATCTTTAGGGACAAACAAGTAGAAAACTGCAATGTTTTCTATGGTTTAGAGGATATTAAACACATGTTAAGGCATAATAAATCTTCTCTTGAATATATTGACTCTCGTCTGGGTAGGGTTGAAGTTTTTTTGGTCTCAAACTCTGCTTCAAGTGACCTCATAGATCCTTCTAACCATACGAATCCACCTATAGACAGTGCTCCAGATCTAACAATTATTTCTTCAGACCAAGACTCATAGCTGGTATCAAAGTTTATGTTTTCTTTTCATCGAAATTGTTTCAAGGATGTTGTCAGTATTCTTCATCTTTAGTACATAAACATGTGGAATCCTAAGGTGTTTTTTTTATCATTTCCTAGATGTGCAAATGATTGGGTATGAATAGGATATTAAAGATTATTTTACATACCAACTTTCATGCTCCCATATTGTGGTTTCCTTTTCTTTTTGTAACCACTTTGCTTCTAGCAGGGGTATGCGGTCAATTTTCCATAGATGGTCTCAACATGTTTGTGGAAAGGCTTGTTGATTATGCTAGACACCTGTTGGAAAATTTTTTAAAACATCAACACAAGGTTTTTTGTTGGTTGTTGGTTGTTGGAATTGGATATTGTGATGCTCATGGGTGCTGCAATGTTCGACTTTTTTCTTATGTTTTATGTCAACGATGTCACAAGGTTGACTCTATAGATGCCTTACACTTTTGGATGCATGACACTTGGTCTAATCGATGTTGTTACTCAAAACTGTGGATGCTCTGGGATTATGAACTCTCATATCTTTTCTTTTGGCTACAATATGTTTGTTATCTCGAGAATGTTGTTTGAAGTTTAGTCAAATATAGCTCTCTAGGTGCTAGATAAAATAGTGAAGTCAAGTCTTCTCTGACTTCTTTATTGTTTAGAGGATATCTATATCTTTTTGTTTTATTTGCTTACCATGAAAAGCCAAGGGATATGATGTAATCTGGGTTTACTATTTTTTTGATAAAATATACAATGTGTCAGTTAACGAACCAAAAAATTACAAAATTACAAAATAATAAATTATCAAACTAGCATTACAAAATTAATTATATTTATAAATAACATTATAGTAATTTTTATTTTTTTAATAAAAAACATTGATATCGTAAATTATGTCTAAGTCACATTAAAATAAAACAAATTTCAAATTCCGTCAGAGATCAGATATCCTCATTGAAACAAAAAAAAATTCCATCAGATCAGAGATCCGTTGAAAAGAGTAGGTTATCTAAAGAAGTAAGTAGCTTATCTTATTTTATTTTGAATGCATTGTTTATGCTTACAGATTCCATCAAATCAGAGATATGTTGAAAAGATATCTTAAAGAAGTAACCAACTTATCTTATTTTATTAGTCCATGCTGCATGCAAGGCAGGGACTATAGTAATTGAAATGATGGCTTTTAACATTAATTTAACCGGCAGGGACTATAGTAATTGAAATGATGACCTTTAACATTAATTTAAGGTGGTTAGTCTCTATCGCCCTGTGCATAATTGAGCATTGAGTATAGATTTAATTATAGCTTTGCACTTTATAGTAATTGAAATGATGGCCTTTAACATTAATTTAAGGTGGTTAGTCTCTATCGCCCTGTGCATAATTGAGCATTGAGTATAGATTTAATTATAGCTTTGCACTTCATAGTCTTATTTTGCCTCTTCCTGAAGCATAGCATATATTATGTGTATTTTTTCGTTTGTATATTTCACCAGTGTAAACTAATGTTGGCGTTCCCTAGCATGAAATGTTTGGTTTGTGGTTTGGATATATCTCCTATGTCTATATCTCATGTGACATATGTCTTATATCTCTATAAGAGACATCTTGTAAGCTACGCGGCATGCCACAAACATGCCACCAGACCACACACAGACCAAACCACGTGACTCTATGCATATATTGGCTCATATTGCAGCGCTGGTAATATATATCCCAGAACATGTGATCTCCTATTAGGTTACAGTCATACATTCTCATCTTCTTACCTTATTAGGTTACAGTCATACATTCTCATCTTCTTACCTTATGTGCATGTGCCCAGTTTGAGTCTTTATTATCTGTAGAGGCGACTGTGCCTTGGGTCATAAGCCTGTCACGTTATCCGTTTAACATATAAACCGGAAATATGAAATGATTTGCTGCAGCATATTAATATATGATTTTTCTACTGAAAAAATATTGCAGGGCTGGTGCAGATCCCAGACTTTACTCGCGGGGAAGCAAGAAATCACACTGGTACATTCACTGGTGATTCAAATATCTATAACTATGCCTTGGCTTATGCACCTTAAGCCAGATCTTTTGTTGGTTCTGGGTCAAATGCTATTGAAATTGGATGCTATGGAGGCAAACGAAGAGGTTGTGGTTCACCCAGTTTACTTGGTTGAAGCAACATAATCATAAGCAGTTGAATCAAAAACAGTTCAGGCAGAGGCTACGATAGATTTAGGACTAGGTTGAGTAGATCCACCCAACATCTCGCAAATTATATATATATATCAGAAAGAAGAGCAGGAAGGGCAGGTCCCAGGAAGAGAGAAGGTTGTAAGTGGGAAAGGTTTTATGTGTAAAAAAATGGTATATATAGTGAATGGAGAAATTCAGTAAGCAAAGATGGCCTATTAAGTTCTTTTGGTGCTCCCAAACTTTTAGGAATAGGGGTGGGAGAACGAACAACAAATCCTTCCTTTCTGTCTGTCTTTTTTATCTCTGAGTAAGTAAGAGCTTGACTGAAGCAAGAAAAGAAGGCTAGCACTGATGGCTAATGAATAAGCACTTTAAGCAAATAGTCAGTAAGGCTAGCTCGACCTGCTAAGCACATGAAGTGAATTCATAGCTAGATCAAGTTGTTCTTATCGAGTATGCAATCTTTCCAAAAGCTTTAGAGTGAAGCAAGCCCGAGAAGATGCTTTTATAAGACCAGCAAGTGAAGCACCATGCATATAAGGAAATTCTTAATTAAGTAAGGAATTGAAAAGAGAAAACCCTATTGAAAAAGGGAGTGACTCTTCTTCTATTGTATGCAATTTAATAAATTGGGCACCCAGCAAGAAGAAAACTTCTCCTTTAAGGTAGGCTATCTCTAACCTCTCACTTCCAACTAATTCTTTCTAGTTCTTCTTAGAAAGCCTTCCATATGAGACAAATTGTGCTAGAAGAATGAAGGGAGACTAACTACTATCAAACTGATTGCAAGTGTTAAGGCAACTTCTAAGGCTTGCTATTAGCTATTCTCTTACTTACATAGGGTAACCTGTTGCAATCTATTGAATTAGAGTAGTTGCTCTAGGAGACGCTACATAGTAAGTTAATGAAATCCATCCATATAAGAGAGTTTTGATTCTCCAGTAAGCTAATTCCAACAAGCTATAAAAATGTCAGAAAGGGAGACCAGACAAGCTCTAAGCAGGCACACCAACAAGCAAGCTATCCTCCTGTTAATTCCATCCAGAAGCCAGAAAAACCAAGCCCTTATAGTGAAGGAATGTGAGTTGTTCTGATCCGTTGTTCTGATCCGCTATTCCATCCGGAAAGTTAGCAAGCATGTAAGCTTGTTCCTCTGATCCTTTATTCAATCTAGAAACCCAGCAACATATGCTCCAACACATGAAAAAAATATATGAATCAATGCACACATAATACACCAACATATAAGAGCCAACACGGGAATTAAATATCGCATGAATTTCAGTGCATTCAGATGTAATTCGCACCATTGAATGCATAGGCATTAACAAAGCAGTTGTCTATAATGCGACTTTTTGGAAGCTTTTCTGGTGGGTTTTTCTGGTCAAAATACGGCATCAATTTATTGGAATCGCAAGTTTGATAGCTAGTTTCTGCACAATCAAAGCGTCCCACGGGTTTTTCAGGGTGCTGAATCCAAATATGCAGTTAAAAAACCATTTTAACTGCAACAAATCAAGATTTAACCTTAATTTCTTCCGCCGGATTTCGTCACCGGAATCTCCAAAAAGTCGCATTATAGACAACTCCATTAACAAATACATACCAATATTAATGTGTGATAGTCAACAGAGTTTATGCAGTAATGACCATACCCTTTCAATGCAACAACCACCATACCAAATCAATACAGAGTTTGAATCGTCAATGCACAAATCACCAAGTTTTATTCAACGGCGAATAGGGCCTGCGTTCTAACATATCCCAACATACCAACGTTTAAACACATATAATAGAGATTCAACAAGTCAATAAACGCAGATATTCGCACATTCAATCGCATGTATTCACACTGAGATGAATACACCTTTCAACTTAGGCACAAAGACTCTGTATCAGTTATACTTTAACGAGAAGAGACAACATAAATAACAATTGGGATATATGTTCAACTTGCTAGGCTAGTTATGAAATTATTACAAGATGCAGAATAAGCCAAATGATCTTGTCAAGAGAGTCAACCAAGTTATTGAAGTGCAGAAAACTAGGGAGCAATTGAGTGGAAACCTTCAAATTTACCAGCACAAAATGAATTTTTTTTGGCAGGAGAGTCTAAAGGTGTCATTCCAGGGATGAATGGTACCTAGATGGCGTCAAGAATAATTATTAACATCTCATTTGTATATTTCGGTCATCTTAAACAACTCCTTCGCTGCAAATTAACTGCTTCTCCATCAACTCACACTGCCATCCTGAGTAAATATGCGCCCGAATGCATTCAACAAATCCACTTCTGCCAATACCTTCCAACCAACAACTATTTCATTTGAATTGATGCCTCTTCAACATCAGTTTGATATAGCATTTAAAGTCACGCCAAGGGCCGCGTCACAGGATCGCGGGTACATATTACAACTCCCCGTTTGCAGTGTCAAACTCTGCTAGTCTATCAACTTTCATAGTTGTACTTTGGCAAGCAAGGGATTTTAAGAGTACCAACCACAAAGTATCGAAAAGGGCCCAAGCGTTTATGGCACTTCTCTGATAATTATCAAATGTGCCTTACAAAAATGTTGTCACAGAGATTGTTAGCATAGGGATTTGTCAAAACACTACCCCAACAAAGTTCTATACTGGTTATGAAGTTGCTACAGGGGAATCTGAGTTTGTTGGTCTCCAAACTGTGCCCAGTGGAGGACACGAGCTCTACTCTCTGCAAAATCTGCTCTGTTTCATCTTTTGTGCCTTGACACTGATCTAGTTGTCACATTAGTCGCCCTCAATGTGTAGGAGTTCATTCATCTTGGCGATCTAAAACCTTACCACACAGGAAGGAAAAAAAAAAAAAAACCCTGACATACCAACTAAACCTGATAGAGAAGCCTCCCAGATCCAGAACAAAAAAAACCTTGACATACCAGCTAAACCTGATAGAGAAGCCTCCCAGATCAAGAACAAGGCATTTGGTATACATGCATGTTGGCGCTCATTGCATAAGAGATGCCTGGTTGTAATGACAGAGATTGATATCAATATGACAGTGATATGACTTTTCTTTCATGCATGGATCTTCTTTTCTCAGAGGAAAGGTGGGATGTTTTGTGGTCTGAGTATGAGATATGAAGCGAAGGGTGTTGTTTTTCCTGCTTTTTCTAGTGGTTGGTTTGGCTCCATGGAAACCTATACTCTCTCTCTGCTGCCCCTCCAGGTCTGATAATGACAATGGCCATTTCGTTTTGCATTCTATTGACGACAAAACAAATGCACTTTTGTTATATAAATTGATTAAGAAATGCTTGTTTTGGATCCACAGTTTTACTGTCAATGTACCATTGGGATACCCCTAATGCATTAACGCATTAATGCATTAACATCATATTAAGAAAGTGCCATAATATTTAACGATCTGATCGTGAATACGTTTTGTGAGCCTCTTAAGAAAGTTTTTTTGTTTTGCCGGCAAGGAGAACAATTTTGGGCATAATATCTAGTGACATGTTTATCAACTATAGGGGAATTTGGGGTATTTTTGGTAAAATAAATGTTTATGTTTTGAAAAACAATGAGGGTTAAGTATTTTTATAAAAATTTGAAATTTCTACGTGTATATTTTTTAGTTTTGCATGATGCTTAAGAAACATGGGAAATGAATGATAAATCTCGTTATTAATAAAATCAGGGTAATATTTTAATTGTAGTAAATAGATTTCTAACATTTTCTCATTCTAAAATTAGAATATATATATATTTTATTTTATTAATCTTTTTTTTAGAAAAATAAAAATACGGATTATTTTTAAATTATTTTCATTTTACTTATAGAGATAAAGTACACTGTCATTGTTAAGACATTCCATGGTGTAAAAATAACTAATTTAAAATTAGGAAATAAATCCAACCATGTTAAAGATGGCCAAATCCAATCATTTCAAAACTCAAATAAACTAACAAAAAAAATACTCTAATATCATCATTATCTCAATCTTCATCCATTTTCATTTTATTACCAACCAACCTTAAACCAAACTATTTATATTTAATCTATCTATTATCCCTGAAATGTTTCAAGGCCACATTCACAATATACTAAAATACCATTGAAAACATTAACATTAAACAACTATGAAAACTACATTCAAAACATTAAAAATACCATTCAAAACATTAAGCAATCACTAAAATAACAATGAAAATACAACAAATACTATTTGAAACCTACATAATCACTAATTACTAAAATACAACATAATCACTAATCACTAAATACAGTTCAAAACATTAAATACCAAATACTATCCAAAACCATAAACAACTACAGCAATTGTCTCACCATTCAAAACATTAAGCAACTACAACCATTGCCTCACCATTCAAAACATTAATCAACCAAACTATTGCCTTACCCTTATAAATAGTAGCGACCCTTATAAATAATGGCGGACCCTTATAATCCAATGAGGGCAACCTGTGCATTATGTATCTTTATTTTGCAATTATCAGTTTATAATGATTTGTATTATAATAATTTATTTTGTAAAATTTAATCCAATTGAGGGAACTTGTGCATTATGTATCTTTATTTTGTACTTAACAGTTTATAATGGTTTATATTATAAAAATTTATTTTGTAAAATTTAAAAGTAAAAAAATGATTTATAATGTCTTATATTATTGTGTTGCAATTATTAAGGCAATTTGTACATTATATATTCTTAATTTGCAATTATCTGTTATAATGATTTATATTATAATGAATTTACAAATTTGAAAGCAAGATGATGCAGAGCATCTAGCTCCACTATGACCGGGCGAAGTCTCACTATGACCAGGTGAAGTCTCTGCTAAGCTGGAAGGTTGTTGATTATGATTGTTTTTTTTATTTAGTTTATGAGGTCAAGGGATATGATTCTAATTTGTTTTATTTTTAAGTGGCTATGTTAAGTTAGGGTTAAATAGACGGTTAGGGTTGTTATGGTCCAAACAATAATAAAACAGTAGTTAAGAATTAATTTGTCAACTTAGAAGAGAAAAGACAAAACTGTCTAAATAAAAATCTTGTAATGTCAACCGAACTGTGGTTATCAACCATATCATGTCTGTTCAACTGAAATCCATGACAGTTTCAATTAACTGTAATCAAAATGTATAAGAGCAGAAATGTAAGACAAAAGCAGGGTTCAACAATTTCATATCAGAGAAATAAAAAAAACAAAGACAGATTTTATTTTCCAGATATTGTCCATCTGTATTCATTGCCTATTTCCTGTAACACTGTAATTTCATTTATCGAATTGCAAAGAATTGTACTAACAAACTGTGAACGACCACGTGAGCTCGTGACCCCTTTGTGTTCTCATCTATCAAACAAACCATTTCAAATTCATGCAAATGTCCAAATACAAAGTGAAGGACCAGCGAGTGGAGCCACAGTCCGAGTACTGAAAGATAGCAAACGACCGAGAGCAAACAGGACCGGAAACAGAGTGCGAAAGAGCAACCCACAGCAAAGGTATTTCACTAAACGATTACTCATAATTTACACAAGTTGAATAGTGATAACAAAACCATATTTTCCTTGCTGCTGACCGAGACATATACATATATTATATTATTTGGTACATAAAAACAAGTTCCCTATCCAAAATGGACAAGCCCTAGTCTAGGGTTTGGGAACAGTAACCCTATAACCATTCAAACAAGCAGTTAACCAGGAATTATAGTTAGGCTGAAGTTTAACCTTTGAAAGGGACACCAACCACAGATATAAAGCAACCAAAACAGCAAACTACCAAATCTAGAGGAAACCCAGAACCCTAACAGTGTATTGACAGATTGAAGAGCCAGAGCCTACCGGCAGAGGTTCGCCACCTTTTGAAGAAACCCAGAGGAACCCGCGTACCCAGGCCGAGTCGCTGACCTGTACACACAAATGAGCATTTTCAATACACTTACGCAGCAAAAGAACTGGAGTCAAAATCCACACAAAAACAAAAGGGTTTTCATACCTTACCTGAGTAAGTCGGATCAGGGGCTCGAGGATAAGAGCCGTTGCCAAAAACTGACAGAGCTGAGATAGGAGGAACATTGCTGGTTAGTGTCAATACCATGAGGATGTCGATTTGAATCAGGGAAGGGGTCAATACCTATTCAGAGCCGTGGAAAACCACCAACTTGCTACCTGGATTCAAGACGACGGAAGTTGACATCATTTTCCGCACAGAACAGTCACAAGAGACAACGATAATACTAGCAAAGGCGACCAAATGAAGGCAGAAGCAAAGGAATAATAGCAAGGAGCAGTTGCCAGATGGGATACCAGACTTTACAACCAGACCAGAGCAGAACAACAGGACAAGACAAGAAATCTTACCATGTGAAAAGGAGCCGAGCGATCACACCAGAACCAAAACGGTATCGAGCCACCGTAGGAAACCATCGACTAGCGTACAACCAAGTTGGAAAGGCCGGTATTCACTCACAGTCATACCCGGAGAAGAAATAGGGATCGCCATACTCACCAAAGCAGAGACCACACAGGGCAATCAACAAACCCTCGCAGCAACCTCCCCGGCGAACAAAACAATCTCAAATGATTGGGAAGCCAAAGTGTTTTGGCCAAAGAACAGGTCGAGGAACCAGGCCTAAGGTGAGTAGGTGGTAAGTAAATGAAGCATTAACTCGTTCCATCGCCAAACAAATATCAACGAACCAACTTGCATGCAACCACCGAAAACATTCCCCAAATCTAACACGTCATAAAGTCCAACAAACAAACATAACCTTTTGGACATGTGGAAGTGTGGCCCAATATGGCTGGGCTACGTCACAAGACAAAATTATAATGATTTATAAATATTAGATTACAACTTTTAAAGTAATAAAAAGTTTACAGATTATTTATATTAACATTTTACTTTTTTATTTTTTAAATTTGACATTTTTTAAATTTGGCATTAGTGAGTACATCATGGTCATGTCTTCTTTTATTTTTTTTATTTTTTAAAGATTGACATCTATATATATTTTCTTTTTCCTTTCCTTTTATTTTATTTTTTTATAAGTTTATTTTTTATTATTTTTTCTTTTTCTTTTCCTTTTATTTTATTTTTTATAAGTTTCGCATGTCTAAAAATAACAACAGAATAAAGCCAAAAATATATTAAAATAACAATTGAATAAAGGAAAAATTAAACTAATAACTTCACATCTAAAAATGCCTTAACAACATCATCACCAACAACATCATCATCACCACTTCATAAAAAAATACCACCTTAACAACATGATATTATTAGCAATGTGTATCTTAACCTTATATCACAGTTCATCATGACATGTATCTTAACCTTATATCAGAGTTCATCATGACATGTATCTTAACCTTATATCAGAGTTCATCATGACATGTATCTTAACCTTATAAAAAATAAATAGTATAATTTTTTAAATATAAAAAATTTAATCATAATCCTTATTCATAAGAAAATTTAATTATAAATCAATTTTTAATTAATTAATTTTTAATTCTCTAATATTTAATTAATTAAATTAAGGTGTCCAACAACTAGATCAAACTTTGCCAAATGAGATAAAAACACACAAGCTTCTTCCCTGAGATAAAAACTTATTCCTGTAAGATCATTACATTATTGACACAAATCATCCAACTTCAAAAAACTAGATCAGACTTTGCCAAATGAGAAAACCAGGGGAGCTTCTTCCCTGAGATAAAAACTTATTCCTGTAAGATCATTACATTATTGACACAAATCATCCAACTTCAAAAACTAGATCAGACTTTGCCAAATGAGAAAACCAGGGGAATCATCTAACTTCATAGTGAATCTTACACTATTTACACAAATCATCTAACTTCAAAGTTAAAATAGATTCAAAGTGAAAATAGAATCAGGAGAATGGCTTAAAAGCTTGGAATCAGTTAAAATAGTAACAGAGCAGGAATATGAAATGCAATAAGGAATATGAAATGCAATAAGGGATGCTCGGTGGAACACATGATAACAAAAAAATAAATGCTTCGCTTTCATACTAATGAATATCATTAGTATATGGGTGGGATTCTTCACAGCACAATGCACACAATTATATACCATGAAAAAGCATTAGCAATAGTGATTACATACAATTTTATACCATGAAAAAGCATTAACAATAGTGATTACATAACCTTGCTATTTACAGTTGAGAGGGACAAAATGCAAGAGATGCAAGAATGTATTTGCCATGAAATTTTAACAGTATCTAAACATGAAAAAACAGCACTAGCAGAACTGGTTACATAATCTTGGTATTTACAGTTGAGAGGGACACAATGCCAGAATGTATTTGCCATGAAATTCTAATACTACCAAACATTATGACCTTAAGAATCAATTGCTTTATTATGTATTACGGCATACGGCATCTCAGGCAGTAGTGCTCGCGTTTTTCTGTTATACATATGCTTGTTTCACAAGGTCTTTTCAAAGCTAGAACCTGCTTTAAGAAGCTCTGCTCATGACTATATTGGGAGCATCTCGGTAATGTAAGTGTCATTGTTTGCAACGAAGGGGCACTTCTGAACAGGCAACCTAATAGAGCAATTTCCTCATTATCAAAATTTGAAATCTTTAATTGTGCCTTCTTCAGACTTTTGAGCGAAAAGGTCAAATTTGATGCCTCCAGTTTTGCTGCGTGGTTCTGCAATCCAAACTTTGTAGGATAAATCTCCTTATTAAATAAAATTATGGTGTTTAAACGCTCTAACATAGATGCTAAAAGCAAAGACAATTACTAACCTTAAACCATTTACTTTCTATTGAGAGTTCTTCAAGAAAGACCAAATTTTCCAGAATTTCCAAAAGTGCCATAGAAGGGGCTTGCCTGCTGAGCCCATGAAGGGAAACTTTCTTCACATATTTTCCAGTAGAAAAGCCTTTAAGTAAATTAAGCTCCGTGGTAGACAAATGGAGAGACCCACAAGACTTGAGCTTCAACAGTGACATGTTGGGACAATCGTGCACTATGAAATTCACCAGTTTTGGGCAATTCACTGTCACCGAGCTTTTACCCTGAACTCCAGTAATATCAAGACACTTGAGATTGCCTGCAAAAATTTTGACATTGTTCAGCCCTTCACAGTATTGAACACTCAAATTTTCAAGAAGAGGGCATTTTGCTACAAGATGCTCAAGTGTATCGTCATTTGTATAAATGAACGATAGAGAACAGGTTACAAGGCATCTGAAACCCCTGAAATAAGGGGGTAGGCATTTAAAGGAAAGCAAATGGAGCTTCAATAATGTAAGGCATTCGCAAGAAAATAGAGAAGTTGGAACATCCAAGAAACTGCGAGTCAAAACATTGCCGAGAGCGATTTGTTTCACCCTTTTTAAAGATGCGGATTGAACCCATCTCTGCAAACATTTACTAATGTTCCCTTTCTCCATATCATTCATGAAAAATGAGAGTTCGAAACTTTCAAGCTGAGCGGAATGAAAGAACAGGACACTATCAATTGCTTGTTTTGTTCTTTCTCCATCACCAGGAACACATTCGTTGGAGAATTTGAGATGGGGCATTAAAGTGCAGAGATATCGCCATCTGCTAGATAGCACAGAACAGCGCGTTGCATCTCTCAAAGAAAGTTTTGACAGAATGTAAGAAGAAAGTAATTTATCTGGTAAAGCGCTCAGTCTGTCACTTGCCATGGATGCGGTTGCAAAAGACAAGTGCACAGTGAAAATGTGGAGGGTTGTAATACTTTCTCGCGCGGGGCATGTGCTGCGCGTCAAAGCCAGGCCACGCCACGTCACGGATCGATTCGCTGTGTGCGCCAGTGTTATAGGGGAATGTGCAGCCAAATTTAGTTGAATTATGGTGATAGATAGTAGCATTCTAAAGTAAAATTTAGTCTGAAATCCGGTTGGAAATACGCAAAGTTAGAGTTCCATTCTTATGGTGGGAATTTTGTAAAAAAAACAAAATACCAAAATTAAAAAAGTGAATTATATACTCTTGCAATAGTATAATAAGGTAAATTTTTATTCACATTCTAAGTAGATTTTCTATAGCACACCCCCTTATCCACTCTGATAACTGGAGGTGGTTACTATGTTGATCTAATTGCCAAGTATAGTTATGAAGATGGAGTCTAAAATTTCATTTTTTCTGTTCAAACTTTTAAAATCTAAAAACAAACAACATCATAGTGTTAAAAGTTATGATGTCTTAAATTTTTCTTTGTTTCACTCAGTGTTATGCTCTTGACCTACAAGAAATTCCAGAATATCAAATATGCGAAGAAATACAACCCAGAACACAGATTAAAATGAAAAAAACAACTATTTTATTATTCAGAGATGGAAGCAATGTTCACTTGCCTCTTCGAGGGGGCAACCTCTAGCAGAGCAGAGCTCGATTACAAAATAAGACTCGATATCTCTCAATGGAGAGTCTCTAGACTCTATATAGGATTCATACATACAATACCATGGGTCATTACCATGGTTCTCTCAATACCATATATCTAATACAATGGCCCGTTTGCAACTAACTGTGGTCCCTTTCTTAAATGCGAGTCAATCACCTTACAATTATTAATACAGGTTTTATTGACTCTTTAACTAACTATGACTATGACTCGACCCTATTGGGTTCATTACATAAATAAAGGGATTAGGGTTGGACCCTAACATGCCCTCCCCCATCGAAAGTAGCCTTGTCCTCAAGATTGAAGTTGCGGAAACTACTCAAGAATAGTGGCGGGTTCCCAGGCCGCATCTTCTGGAGAGGTGTATTTCCATTTGACGAGGACTTCCTTAATCATGCAGCCGTGTAGATGTCTTTCACGAATATCGAGGACCTGTTCAGGTTGGAGCCAGAATGAACCTTCCTCATCCAATTTGGGTAGACTAGTTTGAATTCTACAATTGTTCTCCACCACTTTATTGAGGCATGATACATGTAAGACTGGATGGATTTTTGAAGTTGGTGGCAAGGCCAGCTTGTAGGCTACTACTCCAATGTGTTGAATTATTTGATAAGGTCCGTAGAATTTGGGAGCTAATTTCTGGCAACCCTTTTCTTTGAGCGATGTTTTCTTATATGGTTGCAGCTGCAGGAATACCTGATCCCCTTCTTGAAATGTGCGCTCTAAACAATGTTGGTCTGCTTGTTGCTTCATTCGATTCTGAGCTTGATGGAGATTATCTTTGAGACAAGCTATCATGGCAACACGGTTCTGTAGGAGTTGATCAACTGCTTGCACCTTAGAGCATCCAAGGATATAAGAAATAGGTGAAGGTGGGAGTTGGCCATACACTGCTTCATATGGAGTCATATTGGTGACTTCATGATAGTTAGTATTATACTGCCATTTAGCTAAAGGTAGCCATTGTACCCATTGATGTTGCTTTCCTGAAGTGAAGCACCTTAGGTATTTCTCCAAACATTTGTTGATTGCTTCAGTTTGACCATCAGTTTGGGGATGATAGGCAATACTTAGTTGGAGTTGGGTGCCTTGTAGCTTGAAAAGTTCTTGCCAAAATTTGTTGGTGAAATTTGGGTCACAATCAAACACAATGGAAGTTGGCATGCCATGCAGTTTAAAGATCTGGTCCATGCAAGCTTGAGCCACCAAAGTGGGGGTAAATGGGTGGGGTAGAGCGTAGAAATGAGCATATTTAGAAAGTCTGTCCACAACCACCATGATGATTGATTTGTTGCCCGACTTGGGTAGACCAGTAATGAAATCCATAGAAACAATTGTCCAGATAGAGGCAGGGATTGGCAATGGTTGTAAGGTTCCTGGTGACTTGACTGTTTCTCCTTTGTGGCGTTGACACACATCACATTCAGCCACAAAGGTAAGAATGTCATTCTTCATGCCCGTCCAAAAGAAAGAACAATGAGTGCGAGCGTAAGTCTTCTGAAAGCTTGCATGCCCAATAGTGGGAGATGAGTGCAACTCTCCCAAAATGCAAGTTTTGAAGGTGAATGTTGGCGATATCACTACTCGATCCTTGTAGCGAAGAATCTCATCTTTCCAAGAGTAGTGAAGTGAGGAATTAGGATTTTCTCTCAAGTTATTAATGAGTTGGGAGAGAGAGGGGTGTGAAAACCATTCCTTGCAGGCTTCTTCAATCCAATCTGGTATGGGAAGAGAGATTGATAGCAGGGTGCTTTCATCCTCAAATTGGTGCAATAAAGCGTCCTCTACTACATTGTTACGCCCTTTCTTGTAAATGTTAGTATTGACAACAAATAATAATGTTTATGTAAATTTAAATTAGGTGGTTTCATACTGGATAATTGGTTAGTCGGTTACGGTTATGTAACGATAGATAGGTTTAATATAAAACAATGTAATACACCGTGCGGAGTATTCAATTCATTCAATCCAGAATTCAGTTTTTCCATATCTTGGCGTATCTGGCAAGGGTTCTTTATTTATTTCATCTGTCTCTGTTCTACAAATGGTATCAGAGCCAGCGTGAAGAGGGAGTCTGCGTGAAGAGGGAGTTTGCGTGAAGGAGCGTGAAGGACCCTGCTGCTGGAAGCCTAAGGTGAATCGCTGTGCGGAAGAAATCTGGCTGTGTGTGCGCTGTGCGGAAGAAATCTGGTTGTGCGTGCGTGTTGACTTCCCGCTGTTTTCAAATTGTCTGCGTGAGATTGTGCTGTCCAGTAAAGACCAGGAGTTGCCGTGGAAAGAGAACTGTTGCTGCGTGAGATTGTGCTGTCCAGTAAAGACCAGAAGTTGCTGTTGCGTGCTGCCAGAGAGCCACTGCCCAGGAAGTCTGTGTGCGTGGAGCGTGAGGTTGCGTGAGATTGAAGTGTTCATAACATGCATATAAAGACCAAAACGCTATTTCCAGTGTGGGTTGCTCAACGTGCAAAGAAAACCCCTGAGTCTGCGTGACTGCTGGGTGCTCGAAGGAAACCAGAAGAGGATTTTGATCAGCAAAAGAAGTCCGGGTATTTTATTGTTTTTGTTTGTCTCAGAATTTTTTTTTTCGAAAAAAGTCAGGAAACAAGAACATAATTTTTATTTTTCCAGAAAGCAGTCAAGAAACAAAGACAAATTTTTTTTATTATTGAAGAGAAGGAAAAAATTTTCAGGGTTTTAGGAAAAGAAGACAGTTTTTTTATTATTGAAGAGAAGGAAAAAAAATTTCAGGGTTTTTTTTTAGTTGGAGAAATAAGGAGTTTTTTCTTTTAAAGGAATATAAAACCCTAGAAAGTCTGAAACCTTAGGAAAGGAAAAATGGCCAAGATGTCGAATGCGAAATTCGAGGTGGAGAAATTCACCGACCGGAAAGAGCAATTTTGCTATTTGGAAACTGAAGGTTAAGGATC
>APFE030097710.1:86421-96677 GCA_000404065.3 Pinus taeda
GTGATTTGGACAAAAGAAGATCTACTACAGGTTATGTCTTTACTCTTGCAGGTGGAGCGATTAGTTGGATGTCAAAGCTTCAAGAAACAGTTGCGTTGTCCACTACTGAAGCCGAATATATAGCTACCTCAAATGCCAGTAAAGAAGCATTCTGATTAAAGGGTTTGCTAGATGAAATTGGAAGAAAGCAGGAGAAAGTGGATGTACTTTGTGATAGTCAAAGTGTTATTCACTTGGCTACAAATCCTGCCTATCACAGCAGAACCAAGCACATTGATGTAAGGTATCATTTTCTGAGACATGTGATCGATGGCGGAAAAGTAGCTCTTAAAAAGGTCCATACACGAGAGAATTGTGCAGACATATTCACAAAGCCAGTAACAGTAGAGAAGTTGCAGTGGTGTTTAGCTTCTCTTGGCTTGCAAAAAAGATGATGAATGGGCATGGGCAAGGGATTAGGATATTGTTGTCAAGGTGGAGTTTGTTAGTATTGACAACAACTAATAATGTTTATGTAAATTTAAATTAGGTGGTTGCATACCGGATAATCGGTTAGTCGGTTACGGTTATGTAACGATAGATTGGTTTAATATAAAACAATGTAATACACAGTGCGGAGTATTCAATTCATTCAATCCAGAATTTAGTTTTTCCATATCTTGGCGTATCTGGAAAGGGTTCTTTATTTATTTCATCTGTCTCTGTTCTACAGTAAATTATCTCATAATCATATCCCAACATTTTGGACTGCCATTTGTTTTGTTGTGGTGATGATAGACATTGCTCCAAAAAATATTCGAGGCTTTGATGGTCTGTGCGAATTTGGAAACTTCGTACCAATAAGTATGGTCACCAGGTATCTACTACATGTAAGATGGCCATCATCTCTTTCTCATAAGTAGATTGTCCCAGATGTTTCCCACTCAATTTTTGGCTGGTGAAAGCCAAGGGTCGACCTTCCTGCATTAATACAGCAAAAATACTAGTACTTGAAGCATCACATTCAATCACAAAAGATTTGGTGAAGTTGGGTAGTCCCAATACTAGAGTGGAACACATGGCCTTTTTGAGAGCCACAAATGCCTGTTGTGCTGCATGAGTCCAGAGGAATGAATTTTTCTTGAGAAGGTTAGTGAGGGGTCTAACAATGCGACCGTAATTGCAGACAAATTTTTTATAGTAGCCAGTGAGACCCAAGAATCCCCTCAGACTCTTCAAGTTTTTTGGTTTGGGTCAATCTTGCATTGCTTGTATCTTTTTGGGATCAACCTTGGCACCTTCACAACCCACAATGTGTCCCAAATACTCAACTTATTCCACGCTAAAAGAGCACTTGGATAATTTGTGATTCCGGAACAGTTGCAAGATCAAGTCTACATGATGGAGATGTTTTTCCCAGGTTAGGTTCTAGATGAGAATGTCATAAAAAAACACGAGGACAAATTTTTGGAGATATGGTTTCAGCAGGTGATTCACGAGGTGTTGAAAAGTGGATGGAGCATTACAGAGACCAAATGGCATGACCATGTATTCATAATGGCCTTCATGAGTGCGAAAAGCAGCCTTGGGAATATCTACTTCCTTCATGCAAATTTGGTGATAGCCAGAGTGAAGATCTAGCTTGGTAAAGAATTGAGCACCATGTAGTTCATCAAGTAGATCATCAACAACTAGGACAAGGAATTTGTCTTTGGCAGTGAGCTTGTTGAGGACCCAAAAAAAGTCTAGTCGCATGTGCCATTCCCCATATTTTTTGAGCACCATGACCACTAGTGATGAATAAGGGTTGATGCTATGATGAATAACACCTGCTTCAAGGAGTTCCTTGATGATTTTTTCAATTTCATTCTTTTGGGTGAAACGATATCGATATGGGCACACATTAGGTGGTTGGGCCCCTAGGACCAAAGTGATGCTATGATCATGTTCCCCTCTAGAGGGTGGAAGATCTTTAGGTTTGTCAAATATCAGCTGGTGGCAGTTAAGACCTGTTGCATCTCGGGATGAATATGAAGAGTAGTGGGTTCTATGGCTTAGATGGCATTAAATTGAGCACGCAGATGGCCCTTTTTAACAACTTTTCCATTCAATGTGAGCTGATGATAGAAGAAGCACCTGCTTGGAGTCCACAGAGGGTATGCATGTGGTCGTTTTGCTTAAACCTCATATATAACTCCTAGAAATCCATTGTGATTGGGCCTAGTGTTCGAAGCCATTCAACCCCCAAGACAATTTCACAGCCACCCATGTTAATCGCAAACATGTGGGTCTTTAGGTGGTAGTCTCCCATCTGAAGTTTAATATTTTCGCAGTGGCCATCACATTTCATTATCCCCCCATCAACAATCAAGACCTAGAAATTAGAGACTTCTCTTACAAAACAATGAACAACTTCGACAACTCGCGGATGGATAAAGTTATGAGTGCTGCCACTATCAATCAATACTACTATAAGGCGATGTTTAATAAAGCCTCTAATTTTGAGAGTTTGGGGTGCAAAAATGCCTGCCAAAGCATGTAGCCAAATAATTGGTTCCTCTAGCGTAGCTATGAGCTCATTGTCCTGTTGGGTTTCCTCAACTTTGTCCTCTGGTCCCCCAAGAGGTGGGGCTTCCTCAGATGAGTTGTGATCACTAATATCAATTTGAATGAATTTTGGTTCCTTCCATTTATGCCCCAGGGAGTATTTGTCATCACAGTAGTAGCACAATAATTATTTTCTTATTTCAGCCATTTCTACTAGAGACACCTTTTGAACCTTAAGTGTTTGTGTGGGGCCTTGAGCCTGGGTGGGGCGTCCCTTGTCTATGAAATTTGGATGAGGATACTGGGCCGCTAAAGCACGTTCCACTTCGATAGCCTTTATGCAAGTGTCTATCCATGTAGGTGGGTGGTGGATTCGTACATGTGCTTGGATGGATTCTTTGAGACAACTTATAAAACATTCCAAGTAGAATTCATCTCCTAAACCTTCTGTGTGAATGGCCAATGTCTCAAAGGTTGCAATGTAATATTTTATTGTGCTTGCCTATCAAAGCGGTCATAAAGATATTTTGAGAACACCTGCCAAGAGATGTTCCTGTGATAGCATTTCCAATGCCACTGCCACCATTTCCATCTCTCTTGGTCCAAGTAAAGGGCTCCCACACGTAGTTTAGTTGCATCATCACGGATATCATTCAGAATGAAATATTGTGCCATTTGTGCTACCCATACTGCCGGATGAGAGCCATCAAATTTGTACATGTTCAGCTTGGGTGGACGAGGGTGGGAATGTTGGAGATTTCCATGGAAGTGAATATGATGGCTAGATTCTCGTTCAAGGTGTTCATCAATACCATGTGCCTCCAAATGCAACCCCGACGTGCTCGTATTGAATTATGCAATGAATTGTTTAATTGTCTGCATATCGTCATGGAAAGAATCCAACTTTCTTTCAAGGCACTCGATCTTCTCGTTGGCCATGACATAAGCTCTAGTTTCTAACATATAGATATATTGGTCACTTGATGTCACTTTGAAAAGAAATTGGGACTACCCAAAAATTGAAGCTAACAAGTAAATGGTACCACTGTGATCATCTCGTCATCCTGAATCTTATGGGCTAAGTCTCTTGTAAGTGTTTGAACGAAGTTTTACTCCCTGCTAATCTATACTGCAATGGCCAAATTCCAGTAAACTTGATCTTGCCCAATGTCCTGCGAAAATTGGGCGCAGACTATAGGAGCCACAAGCCTCACTGCGCAGATGGTCAGATCTGCCTGCGAAACCCCAATGGTTGAATGTCAGCCTCACTGCACATATGGTCAAATCTTCATGTGAAACCCCAATGGTTGAGTGTGAGTTGGACTACGGTGGTGACAAAACCCAACTGCTAGATCTGAATTGTACTGCAGCGGTAGAACCCCAACTTGTGGATCAGATCTGACAAATAAGATAATGGGTGATATTTAGAGAGTCGAGGGAACTATGGTCTCAAAGGAGTGTCAAGTGCTACAGATCGAAATATACATAAGGGTCCAACAATAGTACTCGACCCAATCTTTCAGGGCACTAACTAAGGAGGATAAATCGTACTCTTAGCCATGCTACCCACCTACCCTATCGTACGCGCGAGTAATCTCCCTGAGTGTTGTTCTCAGTGTACTGTAGTAGCAAGACGACCGACGACTTATCTAAGGCAAGGTTTCAGGTGAGCCTAGGGGGATTCCGATATACCTAGAGGGTATGTGGAAGGCAGTCCATGCGTGGTTTTGTCTAATGCGCTACTACTAGAAGGAGTACCCACAGGGGTTACAAGGGAGTCCAACAAGCGTGACCACCTCTTGTATTTCTTGCATGCATGCCTCCCCAAATCCGCAAGTTTATGTGCTTAACGACAAATCATGTGGTTTAAAGACGTCGGAACATGTCTCTAGCCTAAAAAAAATTCTACCAAAAATGGAGGTGCCACCAGCCCTAAAAAGTGCTATGATACCACTTGTTATGCTCTTGACCTGCGAGAAATTCCAGAATACCAAATACGCGAAGAAATACAACCCAGAACACAGAATAAAATGAGAAAAACAACAAATATTTTATTATTCAGAGATGAAAGCAATGTTCACTTGCCTCTTCGAGGGGGCAACCTCCAGTAGAGCAGAGATCGATTAAAAAATAAGACTCGATATTTCTCAATGGGGAGCCTATAGCCTCTATATAGGATTCATACATACAATACCATGGGTCATTACCATGGTTCTCTCAATACCATATATCTAATACAATGGTATGTTTGCAACTAACTGTGGTCCCTTTCTTAAATGCGGGTCAACCACTTACAATTATTAATATGGTCTTTATTGACACTTTAACTAACTATGACTATGACTTGGCCCTATTGGGCTTATTACATAAATAAATGGGTTAGGGTTGGACCCTAACACTCAGAATTGGCACCTTGACATGCCACGTGGCATATTGCTCTAATGCCACTTCACCACTGTGGTAACCTCAACAATGAAGCACAAGAATTCACAAAGGAGACATTAGTCAAACCATATATCTATTATTCCTAAATCTAGATTATTATGCATTTTGATGGCACCAAGAAAACAATTCCACATAACAATGTCAGGTTTTTATTTACATCTTATTAAAAAAATCTTTGGCTTCATGTAAATTCCCAATGCAACCAAGAAGGTCAATCATACAAATTTAATGTTCAATTGTAAGCCTCTCATTAAAATATTCATTGATGCAATTGAAGTAGTCATAACTCTCATATAGTAACGTGCATGGCTACAAGCAAATAGTACACTAACTAGGGTGACATAGCTTGCATTCATGTTAGATAGTTTCATTTGCTCAAAAGTTTTAGGGCCTTCTTGGCATAACCATGTATGACATGTCATGTGGTTATGGCATTTCATGAGATCAATTCTAGTTGAAGAATTTGAGTCTACAATAAATTTGAACATCAAAGAGTTTTGACAATTTCTGGCTGAGCTAGATCTCTGCAAATAAGCATATGAATTTCAAGTGTAATAGGCCTAGAAATCATAATAATGAGCTCAATTAGTTAAAATACTAGAAATTTCTCAACAAGAACTAATAATAGCATTTCCTATTGCCCCGTGTTGTATTTGTTGAGAAATCATGTTGCTTTCATATTAGGGTGTATTTCTCTTTCATGATAAATACTCGTGAATTTTTGTTGGCCTTTTATTAAATTAATGTTCTTATTCTCAAGAAATTACCAAAATGCATAAAACATGAAGATCAAAGAGAGATAAAAGAACACAAATATGTAGGTTTTCTAAGCGAGGGCCAAAACCCCACAAGGGGGAAAACCCAAAAATTTATTTTTCTTATAGAATTTGATCAAAGTGAGATATCCAAGACCCAAGACTAGCACCAATACCTCCATAAATTCCCCAGTCTAACCCTCCATCCTTTGTCATGTTTTATTTTCAATATCGTCAGTTATTCTAACATAGGCCTGTCCATTGAATCCCTTGTCCCACAAAGACACTTGTGCTTCATGTAGCTCGCATTTTACAGACCTTATAATCCTTTTATAGTTTACATATCATAGTCATTATAGTCCTTCCACATATAGTCCATTCCTTGTTTATCTCACATGTAATCATAGAGATAGCATCAGGAACTCACATCTTTTTAACCTCAAGAACTCGCATCGTTTTAGGTCATATGTTACATAAGAACTCACATCCTTTTTTGATGCTATGCCACATAAAAACTCTCATATCTTGCTTCAGAAAACTCGCATATTTTTCTTCAGAACTTCAATGAATTTATTACCGAAAATGAATGAGAACATGTGCCAATATATAGTTGTTTATCTATGTGCAGGGTCATGTCCTTTGGGCAACCCGACTTGTCCATCTGGAAGCCTGACTTAGTGTTGTAGCGGCTACAACCACCCTCCAAAATTTTGGCTCACATGCGAATTTCAGAGCCTACCTTGGATCCTGTGATCGATCATCCTTGGTCACTTGTTCGTAAGATGATGATTTCAAGCTCCCCTCCTTGATCTAAAAATTGTCTGTGTTCTCATATTTATGCAACGCGTGTCATATTTGGACATAGGGGTTGTTGTTTTTCATGCAAAGGGAATGTTATTTTGCTTCAAGGGAATTGTGTGCATATGAGTGGTTGTCATCACATAGACATTTTCACACTCACTTCACGCACTCTTGTCATGAAGGTTGTTTCATCAAGCACGGTATGTCTTATGCATTTTGGATGGTCTACGTTGTGTCACTAAGTGTCCATGTGTGATCACAGTTGAGTCCTATCACTATTTACATCTGTGTCACTGATCTCACACTTAGCCATTTCCAAAGAAACCTAGCCTCATTCAGCTTCTCAAAACTTTGCACTTTTCTTTTGCAACCATTAAGCTTCCTCCCTTTCCTACTGAAACCTCATAGCCCGCAAAGACCCCAACCATCACTGCTCTCCATAAGTGCGCAAGAAATTCAGGCAACCAACACTGCTCTCCAGAAACATGCAGAGAAGTCTATCTACCCTGTATTCACAAACCGCGCAGAGGTATCCTCCTAGGACCCCCATCCCACAACGGTGTCCTGAGCCTCAAAACTACACAGTGTTGTCCAAGTTGTCATGTCGGTCTTACATGTAGAAACTGCGTAGATAGCCTCCTAGGGCCTCATTCTGGAAGCAATCACTTCTCACTGAAACCGCACTGATCCATTTCCCAATGACTACAGGAAAAGGTGACATGATGAGATCACTCCCAAGGAGTTGAGGAGAGGGGCCAAGAGACCGAGTAATGGAAAAGATCAGGACCGCATGCAAACTCTGTCAAATACATGATCATCTCGAGGGTAAGTATGGTAAGTAAAGAACACCTTTCGAAGTACACCTCTTAGTTGGGTTTGAAGGACTACTTGTCATTGTCATATCATCCTGTCCTTAGTAACGTGCATGTTCACAAATGCAAAAAAAGTCATTTCACGTGTTTTTCGTACATGTCTTGCTTTCTTTTCACTTGTTTCACCAATTGTTGTCTCAAAATGTTGATTGTTATGTCATGCTTGCGAGCTTGTTCTGGTGATGTTGAAGATTTTTGTTTGATTCATGTTAGTTATGTAAGCATCTATTGCACTCACATAGGATGTTGTAAGGACTATCACGAAAGTGTTGTCACAATCGTGCAAACGTCTATCCAAAGTGTTACACTTGTCGCTTTCACCATTTGATAGTCGTGCAGTCATTAACACTAAGCATATGTTGTCTTGTTGATTCGAGCAAGACATGTTGAGTGTGTGTTCGCAAGGTCACGTATACATGAGTTCAATCACTCACACATTTAACCATTTTTTCCTAATATTTGTCGACCGGAACACCCTCCATTAGTCGGGCCTTTGTTGAGTTGTACTACGCAGTTTTAGCCCTTACTGACCAAGTAATACCTCCCAGAATTGCACAGATCTTGAGGCTGCCTCTGAGGCAGTCTGCACTGTGCAATCCTGGAATTGACCTGACTGACTGTCATCTAGAATAGCGTAGAATTTGATCAACAATCCATCTCAATCTGCATTGCCCACAAGCAAATCTATCAAGCTTCCCACTGGTCAACCTGAGAGTTTGACTAGGTAGTGACCATGGGCTTCACTCCTCCATAAAATTACGTAGAAGCTGCCAGCATGCTCGCATCGCTGACTGAAGAAATTGTGCATACATGAAGGATAGGCACCCGTTTCTTGTCACTGCATTGTCCCTAAATTTTGCATAGTTCTGTCAACCAGTCCCCTTGTCATTCGACATGTTGCTCCTCCTGAAAATTGCACAGTCTTCTTGGATTTTCCTCCCACTACCCGACGCCCCGCTCAGCCTGGAAACTGTGCAAACATGTCATGCAAGACAACCTCCCGGTTCTGCACAATTTTGGCTAGAAAGCTCCCACAGCCTGTTGCCATCCTCCCCGAAGAATTTGCACAATTTTCACTACCAATTTCCTCCATGTTGCTTGCACTGACTCCACAGAAAATTTGTGCAGTTCTGCCCTCCATCCAAGCCAAATCTTGTAGATGGTCACTGCTATTTCGGACTGCTCATCTCAGCCTCCCAATGAGCTCTGCGCAATTTTCCTCGATAATGCCCTAGAGCCCACATCCCAACCTGAAATGTGCTCTACACAGTTTCCCAACCTTGTCCTCTCTCTCGGTCACCTGAACCCAAAAAGAAAAGATGATGCATCATGGAAGACTATGAGATTTATGGATTTAATGTCGTCTCGTCTTGAGTGACTGCAGATACAAGTACATGAATGAGAGATGGCACGATGACGAACATGATGAACAAGGAGGGCATGCTAGAAGAGTTGCTCATGGTTGGTTGAACACACGAAGCATTCCAAGTAGTAAGCAAAGGAGACACATGCGCATGCGTGCAACATCAAGAGAACACCAAGACAATCAAAGACTTCGCACACCTTTCCATATGAAGGTGAAGCTATGATACACCAAGAGCACACTTACCACTCAACAGCACTGCAGCTCGACAGGACACCACTACATGAACATACCAACACTTTCGTGTTGAGTCATGACATGAGTCATCTCAGCCACATCACTATTGTGGGCCATACTATTGTAATCAAGGTAATGTAACGTGGAAGTCCAAGAGACCCACATTTCAAGTTGAAGAATCATATAAGTCAAACAGTCATGAGGGAAGTCGAATAGTCACAAGGGTGAGTCTCACCCTTGGCTAGATACACCCCTCATTTGTACATGCAAATCACTTTTCACCATGGCTCATCCCACATACCCTTGAGAGTCTTTAGTATTTTCTTTGAGGAGCGAGCAGTGGCTCCAAGGCTTGCTATTGGGGTTAGTGATGTAATGGTGTACATATTTGTCTTGGAAATTTCTCTTAACTCAAAAGCCTGTTAACAGACCAACACGTTTTCACACATGTATTGCATATGTTTGTAAGACTATTATTTGGATGCTTGCAATGCATGTTGCTTTAACTTGTATTAAGACAGTGTTGTGGCCACCAACAACCCCCCTCTTTATATAGTGTTATTGCTAATACTAAATAAGTGGGGACCCTTAGTCAAAAAATTAAAAAAAATCAATTAGTGCTCATACTTCCTTTTGGATAAAGCTTACCATCATGAACTTAGGAAAATACCTTTGAAAGATCTAAAAAATCTTAAGTTTCATGATAAAGGAAGTAAAGTCACTCCTTAAGAAATATCGCATCGCGCAAAAAAATGATAGGATGCCTTCTTATGAGCTAAAAAATGCGAGATTGCGACGCGAAACTCCATCACATCGCATGCATCAATGAGCACTCATGTTGGAAAACCTCAAAATCGCCGATATGTGATATCGCATATCGCAAAAACACATAAAATACACATAACGATTAAACGATCTTGCGATATTGCGATCATGCAATCTTATGATCTTGCGATGCAGTGATAATGCAATGCAGCAAAAATTGCGATAATATGATGCAGCGAAAATTGCGATAATACGATGCTGCGATCTGCGATACTGCGATGCAAATCGCAGAATCATTCCATCGCAGATTTTCCTGGCTCAATATTCAAGAAAAAGCTTTTTCCATAAACCAAGAACTGGTCATGCGTTTTAATGTTAATTAATGAATTATATGCCAGTTGTTAATAAAATATGGTTTTGTGTTTATCAAGGAGCCAGTTCACGTAAGGTGGCATGTTTTTGCATATCTTTGGCATTTAAAGCTTTCCTGTC